>JAWPHD010004402.1:0-188970 GCA_037043455.1 Cyrtodaria siliqua | reverse complement strand
GCCGCCGCCGCCGCAGGAAAAGCAACTCCTATGTCTTTTTTCCTTCGAAAAGGCGAGATAAAAATGACGTCTGACAGCAATAATTACTTACTTTTGTATCGTTTAAGAGAAGTAGTGATCCAGGATTGTCTATTATAAGTATATAAAAACAGAGATGAACACTAGCCTATGGGACACGCATCGACATGAATAGCATTAAGATACACTGCAAAAAACAATTAAAGGATCGCTAATTTAAATGACTCTATCAGTAGGAGAGCAACTGAATCATTTCACGTGCCTGAACCGCATAACTCAAACATAAATAATTGGGGTTGGAGGCAACGTAGTTCCCATTTTGCAAGCACGTGCAGATGCGCGGATTTTATAGTACTCTTTTAAAAACACTAGTTTAAAGCTCATACTAGATGGCAAAGAAAACAAATCATATCAGAGGTCAGTTATTATGTCGGATATTCATCAAACAATCGTGTTGACAGGTTTTATTGAGATATCATAGTCGGAAATCGCGGTACAAATGCGAAGATTGAAAAAAACTAGTTTTTGTTTTCTTCGAAATTGCCAATGTTTCAAAACGGGTACACAAATTGTATATTCTTAAATATTGTTGAAATTGCCTGGAGTCGAAGATCATTACCTGTTCTACCGTTTTTGAAAATTTCTTATTTTTCCGTGAATATACATTTTGCGTGCCCGTTTTGAAAGTTAGTACCTGCATTTCACTCTTTCAGAGGCTATTCAAAATGGCGGCGACACAGAAAAACACCCGGCCTAGGGCCAGTCAGTCACACGCCATAAACCCCCACTTCTCCCTGGACAAATTCACACTGTCACTAAAACTAAATTGTGAATTGAACTGAACTGTTGTATTGTCCAAAACGATGTGCTAAAAATAGCTCACACACGGTGTACACGTATTCAAAGGTCAAATTATGCAGATGCATGCATACTGAGTACACACATAGACATATCGATGAATTATTTATACAGGAGTGGAATTAAGTCGTTAGATCTTTATCGAAAAGGTGATCGTATATAATTCCAAGTTTTCCTTGATTGCCTTGAGTGAATAATTTACAATAGATGTCGGAGAATGAATATGGAAAGTGAAAACACACCAAGCAAATGAAATGGGTCATGGCATGGATTGTCTGGGATTGTCTGTAGTCTGTTTAGGGATTTGTGTAAGTAAATACACTTTTAATTACTGTAGTGTAGGACAAGTGTTTAACATTGAAACATATGAAAATGGTGGTGATTCATATATATTAACTTAATTCTGATCATTTTTAGAACACATGAGTGACGATTCATGAATGATTGATGAAAATGTAAGCCTTGAAAATACTACTTGTTCATGAATGCCACCCTTACATTTTGGACAGTATCCAGAAAGCACCACATTCAATACCAGTTGTGTTTTAAGAAAACTATTATGAAAAGCTGGCATTGTTAGCATTAAGAAAGTTGAACATAGTTATTAATATTAAAATTAAATGAAATAATATGTTATTTGTGTCAGGTCTGTGTCAGTGTGCATTGTGTTACCACAGCCTAGCTGTTTTCACCAAGTCATTTCCCAGTCTCACAGTAATCTGTATAACTACATAAAGAGCCTTGTGTAAGCCAGTGTGTAGGTAAGCACAGTTTCAAAAAATCTATGAATTTATCAATGTATTTTCTTTGAAAAATATGTGGCATTGTGCACCTGCACTTAGTCAGACTTCTTATACTAAAAATAAAAAAATGAATGAATGGTGTTGTACAGCACATCGACACATAAATAGGTCATATTGCCATAGTACGGATGTAAAATGAATGGGATGTTTTGATGTAAATATTTGAAATAAAATGTTTTAAATCAAATAAATAAATAATTCACTTAGATATCTGACTTGTTACATATGTTTTACTTAGTCATGAAAGATAATATTCAAGACATTAATATGTACCTTAAATGTTTATTATTTACCATCGAATGGTGAGGTGGCATATGGTATTAGTCATCTGTGCGTCTATATCCTTCCGCAGTTTTTAACCAATAGTTTCGAAACTTTACATGTCAGATGTTTATCTATGATGTCAAGAGGTGCATCAAAATAAACTTAAATTATGGATATATATTATTGCATTGTACAATTTTCCACGGATTGTTTTTAGTGCGGTCATTCATGCCCTTTTTATATTCGTATACATTCTCATTTTCACCTTTCACCGCTGCGGGTTCAATTCCCACTGGGAGCTCAACTTGTAGGTGAGAACGTGTCGATTTTTACGGATTGCAGAAAGTATACAGTACTGGTTCTACCCAAGAAATATGGCCTAAAATGTGCTATAATGACATAAAACACCATTCAACTTTAAAAATATAAAGTAATAAATCTTAGGTTTCAACCGACAAATGTTCTATATTTAAACTAATATGTACAAGTAAGATCCCCTCAAACCCTTTTATGTGCGGGTGATATATTCCACGGTTAGCATGGGACAGCTACAGTACATATGACAGTGCTGAGTGCAGTTGCGGATGAATTGAAATGAATCAACACAGTATATGTTATTTAGAGCCACCTCAGAGAGAGGGGAAGGATACATAAAAATCCGGGAACCGTGCCCTACTCTTATTATCGAACAGATTCCTATGGTTCTTTAACGTGCTCGGATGATAGACCTATACGCGAGACCGCCCGGTTTACGTCCCCATCCGACGGATGAGGCTAAGGAAAAGTGTCTTGCCCAAGAACAAGAACACACCGACAAAACTCAGTGGCACCGCCTCCGGTTACAAATCCGCTGTGCTACCGACTGCGCCAAGTTGCGGATGACAATTAGACACTGGACAGTCTAGTCAAAAACATAGCAAGAAATAATACCCTTATTTTGGCGTTAATTGCTGTCAGACGTCATCTTGAGCCAGTTGATGTTACTAGAGCAGTACAAATGCTCACAATGGGCTATTCACAGTGCCATTCGCTAACGTCTTCGATGAGTCTCAGAGCGTGGTAGCCAGATTGTGTCCAAATCGAGTTCCAAATTGCCACTGGACGTCGGTTATCTAATCAGACGATACGTAATAGGTTACATGAAGATGGAATGAACGCGAGACGTCCAGCCACTGGCCCAATTTTGACAACGGAACAGACTTGAATTTGCACAAGAGCACTTTAACTGGGGACTGCACGATTGTACCCTTTACAGACAAAAGTAGATTTCATCTGTCGGGCTGTGATAGACGTGTCCGTGTCTGGAGGAGGCTCGGGGAGAGGTACGCTGAGTGCAACTTTGTTGAAACTGACAGATTTGGTGGTGGGTCAGTTATGGGCTGGGTGGGATTTCAGAGCTGTACATCCTGGCTAAGGGACACTTACGGCGGCAGTACGTTATCCGGATGAGATTTTCGATCCCATTGTGAGGCCATTTGCTGGTGCAGTTGGTGATAACTTCGTTTTAATGCAGGATAAGGAACGTCCGCATACGGCTAGAGTGACTATGGACTTCCTTAACCGTGACGATAGTGAAGTTATGGATTGGCCTGTTTTAAATCCCATTGAACATGTGTGGGATTATCTCTACAGACAGATATCCTCACGGGAACAGCGCCCTCTCACAGTACAGGATTATTCTGGAGTGGGAGGCCCTACCTCAACACATGATCCGGAATTTAATTGAGCATGCCTAGGAGATGTTGTGAGTATGCCAACAATCGTGGGGATCATACACATTATTGAGATGTATTTTGATAAACCACTTTGGATTATACCGTGTTCTATTCTATGCAAAATGACAGTATTATTGATCTCTTGTTTTCCGGATTTTGTAAGTTCATTAGAAATGTGTTGTTTTGTTTTGGATTAGATGCCAATTTATAAGCTTATTTAGGTTGTTCTTTCAACCAGGCCATTAAATATCCAAATATCTACATGATACTTTAATTTGTTTTGAACAGTGTAGTTTACAAGTCAGGCAGATTATTTTAGTAAACAGCCAATATCAACACATCTTGAGAAGTAGTGATAACCATCATTTTATTTTCACTGTATTAACCGTTTATTGGGATGACAATATAGCAAGAGTGATAGAGGTTTGGTGCAAACAAACACAAACAAAAGAGAAAAGTAACAGACTCGTTTTACTGAGTATGTTCATGAGAGGTAATGTAAGGTGCAACACTTCTCTCGCCCCTAGTACACGCTTAAGTGGTATTCTACTTTAAAAACATAAGAATAAACTTGATTAGTAAGTAAGAACAAAATACTACTGATCTGTAGCCGGACGACATTTTACAGTTAAACAAACGCTAGTGTTAATGTTAATAAATACTGAGAATCCCTTGGGAAAAGTGGCAGACTCGGTTTTATTTATGAGAGGTAATATAATGTGCTTATTTATCAGTTAAAGACACAAAAATTGGGATTGATGATCCCAAAGGACCAATAAGTAATAACACTACTTATTTGTAGTCGGGGCAACTTTTTACGGCCGCCACTCAGCGCTAAACACACCCTAGTGTGAATGTCAAAAATACTGAAAAGGGAATCCCTTGGAAGCAACAAACACAAACAAGAGATAACGTAGACGACTCGGTGTAATTGAGTCTGTTCATGAGAGGTAATGTCGAGTTCAACACCTCTCACACTTCCTAGCACCGGCTTAAGCGATATTCTACTTTAAATCTTGATGATCCCAAGGTACCAGTAAGTAATAACACTGATTTCTTGAAAGAAGCAAAACAGTTGGTATTCAATTAAGGCTAAATTAATGATATTGTTTCTTTCATTACAATCCTATTAACTATTTTATATAATAATATGAATGTATATATATATTTGTTTTAAAATTTATGAAATCAAAATATGTTTAAATATGTTTATACTATTGTTCTTTTGAAGTTGTATGCAGATCCGAATAAAGGGTTAGAAGGAAGTACCAACCCAGTTATCGATCACAGTATTTCCGATATAAGTTTATATAACAAAGATTGTCCCTGACGGAGATCAACAATTTGAATTTGAATTGAAAACAATTACTGCCAGGTAAATTCTTTTTTCTTTTTTTTTTTTTTTTTTTTTTTTTTGCAAACGTCAAGTTTCAATTCTAGAGGATTCATGTTTAGCTTTGTCCGCAATTTTGAATACTGCATTTAAGTTTTTATTCATTATCTGTAATGTACGTGAAGTTTATGAAGATCTAAATATAAGTTTAGGATCAGTGCAAGATTTTCATATAACATAAATACCAGACAATATTTAATGAGTCTAGGATCAAAATGAACTTTCCAGTCACTTTAAAAAGATGTCCCGAAATTAGTTTCCTCTTCTGATACAGAGGCGAGGACGTCACTGTGTTTTCTAGTTTAGTCTAATGTTGGCACTGGAGGTCATTTTGGTTTGAAGAAACTGAAGGACTGAAAAAATGTTTTGGAGAAATATATTTCTCAAGATGTAAACAAAGATCCCATCCAAAATATTTTGGATCATTACAATGATAGATTTGTCCGAATGAAGACCTCGTAGAAACACTACATGTAATTTTCTTGTTAATAAATAGCTAGAACAAGTTATTTAGTGATTATCTATATAATCATGGATGCCAGATCAGCCTGGATTTAATTTAATTTTTTAATTTTGTCCACTTTACCCGTCTATTTTTCATAGTGTTATCAGACTATTAAAACAAACTACCTGCCATTCAAATTAGTCTGTTGACGGTCACGTATGTCAATAAGTATTAAAGTTCTACAGGTGGAAATAACATAAACTGTTCTGTTGTTGTTGCATCCATTTTGGATTTTACCGGAAGCGGAATGATCACGCTACACACAAAATAATCAAAAGATGAACGTACGACATAAATAGCACATACGATCTTATGATCAATTAGCTGACAATGACAATAAGCAAGGTTGTTATCATGTATCTATATTTTGCGTTACCTCTACTCCGTCAAAGCTACTGTTAACATAAACTTCAAAAAAACATTTGCTAGAAAGGTTATGATCATAATTCCATTCTACTTTTAAAATATAAAAATAATTTAAGAACTCTTCTGCGACAATACTATCACAACTAGATTTCTATGGTGACGAGTTAAATACAAACTTTATAAGTTCTTGGTCATAATCACTTCCATATAATCTTAATCAAACTATTTCAAAAGGAATTATTTGTTTTGCCACTGCATTTTTAGTTGTTAACCCGTTTACATGTCGCCACTATACTTTCATCTTTAATTCTGTGGTAACCAAACATATTGTGGAAATCCTACAAAGAAAAGAAACTGAGGTTTAGTTGAGTACTAACTATGCATATTACTAGTATTTATATTCATATATACATGAGCATCTCTGAGTTTATTTATATCACCCATTAATGCTGTCTTAGTGTGCTGGAGGATAAAGCCTTGCGGGTATTTCCCTTTCTTGCATACCGGACAAGGATATCCGTCATTTTACCGGGGCTAGATTATATGAATCGTTCATGGGTATCTGGTGAAGATAGGGAATTCCAGCCATCGGTATAAGTGATTTAATCAGAGCCTCGGTTCCGATAAAAACACTTAGACCTCGGGTTGAAATTCCCTATCTTCACCGGATACTCATGAAAGATTCTTATATTCTTACACTGTCCCGTTTAATTGAGACGGCAATAGGCTAAAGGTGAAGTTTGATGCATCCTAAAACGAACCAAGTTTAAATCCCTAGAGTAATTTTTACCACTGAATGAAATCAATCAATCAATCAATCAATCAATCAATCAATCAATCAATCAATCAATCAATCAAGCAATCAATCAATCAATGATTGAATGACTGACTAACTGACTGACTGACTGACTGACTGACTGACTGAATGAATGAATGAATGAATGAATGAATGAATGAATGAATGAATGAATGAATGAATAAATGAATGAATGAATGAATGAATGAATGAATGAAAGTTAGTTTTTTTCATTAAGGATTGTGGTTTTACATTGTTTCTATTTTCATTCATGGCAAAGTCGTGTCTCAAGGATTTTTCCATTCGAAAAAGTTTGCCATCAATCAGAGCCTAAATTAATTATATAACTTCAAAAAAAATGCGTATCAACATTGTTATTTCAAACAGTTAATGGGAATCTGAACGTTACATTTATTTCCCAAAAGGCGAATCGGCTTAAAATAAATAAAGAATGTTAAGAACAAAAGTAGAATTGATTGAATAGATAGTATTTTCTCATCGCCTTTGGTGACGAACGGCTGCAATTATGAGTTTAAGTGTTCAATAAATCGTGCTTGATGCAACTCTTCAAACGTGTTCGTTGTGACGTTTGAATTCAGTTGAATACAACTTGAGACGGTAACAGTGGCGTAATGGTAGAGTATCCGATAAAAAGTGTAATATTAGTGCCTTGATTGATGATCAGCATATTTGTTTGTTTGTCTGGTGTTTTACGTCATTTTCAACACATGTAAGGTTATATGTGACGGTCGGATTTTTTTGTGGTGGAGGCAGACCACCCACTTTTCCTGGGTAGAACCAGTACTGTACACCTCCCGCCATCCGTAAGTATCGACACTTCCTCACCTACAAGTCGATCTCATAGTCTACGGCATAATATTTCCATTTTAGTAGCATTTAATCACACTGGAATATGAATCATTTTAAATTCCATTATGGTTCACCAACATTTTTACTAACAATTTGATGGTGCGTATGTGTTTTTTAAATGAGGATCGAATGAATACATTCTGTATCTGGTCACAACGAACCCGGAACAAGAAATTACCAAGGCTAATTATATTTTTAACTGAGATGTATAGGATCTTACGAGTCCCCATTTCATATAATATTTATGAACCGAGTAATGAATTATTTTAGTTTTAACGAGCTTTTTGGCATAAACCAGTGGGCCACACTACGTGTGTTCTGTTTAGCGCAACGTTCGTGGGATACAGCGTATATGTTTTTATTTGAAGTGAATATAGTATTTATTTTCATCGAGAAATGAGAAAACTTCTATTTTTACGAGTGCTTTAGCACGAGTGAAAATATTTGAGTTTTCTCAATTCGAGATGAAAATAAATCCTATATTCACGACAAACCAACACATATTCTATTTCTTATGTACTCACAACCTTGAAACGTATGCAGTAAAAAACATAATGCGCCAAACAATGACGCCAATAACTACAACAACGTCAACAGAGCATAACGTCATTTTCGGTATTTCACATGTAAAATATAAACAATGAAAATATAAGGTTTTATTTTAATCATAAAATCAATTATTTCACTGGAAGGTATATAATAAGTATAGGTTTAATATAAGATCTGTATTGGGATATATGCACGAGTTCTTTTGCGTATTAATATTGCGCGACTTTATAATATTGCGCGACTTTAGGAGCAATATTAATGAGCGAAAGAACGAGAGTATATATCCCAATATATATATAATAACCTTTGTATTGCATGCGCATTTTTAAATTAGGACAATAAAATAGGTTCTAACATTTAATTTTCACCAAAAACATTTATTAGAAACAAACATATTATCGTTACGTGGGAAATCAACATTGTTTACATCACGTGACATACTTTCATTGACATGAACAGAATAGTGCAAAAATCACGAAAGAGTATACATTACACACCCACTATGACTTTACTACACGAATATTGACGTTTCCACTAACATTGAAAGTGAATGAAACTTGTAATTGCGTATGCAGTAAAAATATTGAAACTATTTGGCGGTGTATGTAAAGTTTAATTGTTTTGATTGGATTAGGTAATTCGCTAAGTTGTGTGTATTCTTTATAATTCGTCAATTGTTTAACTTTACGTTGCCGAGTAGCCAGGGACTAGTTCCTGTCAGAAATGCTTACACATCGGCTGATTTCCTTAACAAACATGGTTACTTATGATTGATTCTTGTAATCGTACTTGTATGATTAAAGGGGTCCGTTTTTTGTGTGTGTTTTTGTGTTTTGTTTGAGGAAAATCTGTTCAACTGAAATTAATTTAATTTAGAGCTTACTGAGGCATGTGAAATAAAACGGACTGTCAGCAAAGAGTTTCATTGATATGTTTGTAATTATAAGTCAATTTTAAAATTTGAAATCTACTCCGCCCAAAGGTTTAGGCCTAGATATTTACGTTTCCTGAAAAAATATATGTTTCTTGTGTCGTAGCTGCTTTTAGGCACTGCAGACTTCCCTGATATGTTCCTTTTATGAATATGTTTTTAAAAATAGTGTTATTCTTACACACCGAAGTATACCAATTATAGTAGGGCACAGTTATGCAAATTAAAGAAAACAGATAAACTTATTTGTCGTAAAAAAAAAAAATCAGTTCAAATTTAAAAAAAAAATATGCGACATTGAACAACCAAAACGGGCGAAACCTAAGGATTTTTGGAAATATTTAAAAAAAAAAAAAAAAAAATCAAAATGAAATCCCGCTTGATGAGTTTACGAAATATTTTTCAGAATTAGGTAACGATATTTTCCAATGTAAAAATCATGAAGCCGAGGATTTTTGCAATGCTCATAATTTTGATGATTTAGATTGTAATTTTGAGGAACTTGACAAGCCCATAACTATACAAGAAATATTAGATGCAGTTAAAAACCTGAAAAAAGAAAAACCTATAGGAAGTGATTATATAATGAATGAATATTTAATTGAAAGCATTGATATTTTGTCTTCTCATTTGTGTGACATTTTTAATATTATACTTGAGTCTGGATATTTCCCAGAAAAGTGGACTGAATGTATAATTATCCCGTTGCATGAAAAGGGAGATTTTAATAATGTTAATAACTATAGTGGTATCACTTTATTAGGTTGTTTATCTAAACATTATTCAGATATTTCCGAAAATGCGATTGGGTTAAGGCAAGGGGAGATAAACTCGCCGATATTTTTTTCTCTTTTTATTGAGGACCTAGAACTATATTTACAAACTGATATTAATACTAGTTTAGAAATTGATGATATTGTACTTATATTACTATTATTTGCGGACGATATGGTTATCATGGGAAAATCACCTGAATAATTACAAAAAACTATTAATTTACCATATGGCTATTGTAACAAAGTGGGTTAGAGGTGAATACTGTTAAAACAAAGATTATGTTTTTTAGAAAAAGATGTGTTTTATTAAACAATGCGTCTTGGCATTATAATGGAGAGAATATAGAGGTAGTAAATGATTTCAACTATTTAGGTAAAGCTTTTAATTATACTAGAAATTTTGCTCTGAACCAAGAACAACTTATTGGAAAATCTTTGAAAGCATTAAATGTTCTCTTAGTAAACTGTAGAAAAATAAGGTTGAAACCAAAACTATTATATCAACTGTTTTATTCATTTGTGGGGTCTATTTTGAATTATTCTTCTTCGGAAATTTGGGGATATACAAAATCAAAGCAAATCGAAAGAATACATTTAAACTTGTGTAAACAAATTTTAAAAGTAAGAAATAGTTCTTGTACATCAGGAGTATATGGTGAATTAGGTTGATATCCTTTATTTATAACGCGTTATGTAAGAATACATAAATTTTGATTTAAATTATTGAAAACAGATAACACTATACTTAAAAGCATTTACATATCGTCACTAAAATATTGTGCAAATGGTTATAAAAATTGGACATCGAATGTAAAAAATGTGTTAGACGAATACGGTTTTACAAATGTCCGGAATGACCCACATTTTGTTAATGCTAAATACGTTATAAATACGTTTAGACAAAGAGATGATTGTTTTATACAGATAAGGAATCATTTGGTGTACTTGAATTATATAATAATTGTAAATTGAGTTTTAATTATGAATCATACTTTGATATTTTACCATGTAATCTCAGATCATATTTGACAAAATTCAGAATATCAGCAAATTTGTTCAGAAATACAGACCGGTAGATACTCTCGTAATATAATACCTAAAAATGAAAAATATTGTCAATGCTGCCACAGTATTGATTTGGAAGATGAATACCATTTTAATTTGATTTGTCCTTGTTACACAAGAAGCCGGACAATTTATATTAAACAATATTATTCTAATAGAACTAGTATATTTAAATTCTAAGAATTATTGCAGACACAGGATAAGAATATTGTTATTAAGTTAGCTAAATACATTAGTACAGCTTTAGCTTTAAGGAATACAATCTTGATTAATTAAACAATGTTTAGCTCTTTTGTATTTTCATTCTCATGTATCAGTTATTTAATATCAATATTGCTCATAGCAAATGTACTTTTGTCTAAAATCACTTGTTATGCATGAAAATGTACGTATGTATATACTCGTATAACGATGTACGTATGTACAAGTTAAATAAAATATATGTTCTGTTCTGTTTTGTTAATCGAATATCTTTGGTCAGCAGAGTTAAAATGAGATATTAAGATACACTTTTCAGCATATTCTTTCGCCAAATACATACTATGTGCAAAAGCGTGGTACTTGATATATGATCATTTCTTTCCACTCGTTACCAAAGTCACAAATTCTTTGTTTTTACCCAGCCTACGTACACAGATAGCAACAAGAGAAATAAACATAAATTACACAATGGTTTATATTTCATGGAAACATGTCAATTACAGTAGTTTAGATAGAATAATAGATGAAGATACTATTAGAGCTCGCATTTACTTGAGGAATTTTATGGAGAACAACTAAACATGCTACATGCAAATAAATAAACACGGCAAACATACAACAAGCGAAATAAACGTAAATTACACAATGGTTTATATTTCATGGAAACATGTCAATTACAGTAGTTTAGATAGAATAATAGATGAAGATACTATTTGAGCTCGCATTAACTTGAGGAATTTTCTGGAGAACAACTAAACATGCTACATGCAAATAAATAAACACGGCAAACATACAACAAGCGAAATAAACGTAAATTACACAATGGTTTATATTTCATGGAAACATGTCAATTACAGTAGTTTAGATAGAATAATAGATGAAGATACTATTAGAGCTCGCATTAACTTGAGGAATTTTCTTGAGAACAACTAAACATGCTACATGCAAGTAAATAAACACGGCAAACATACAACAAGCGAAATAAACGTAAATTACACAATGGTTTATATTTCATGGAAACATGTCAATTACAGTAGTTTAGATAGAATAATAGATGAAGATACTATTAGAGCTCGCATTAACTTGAGGAATTTTCTGGAGAACAACTAAACATGCTACATGCAAATAAATAAACACGGCAAACATACAACAAGCGAAATAAACGTAAATTACACAATGGTTTATATTTCATGGAAACATGTCAATTACAGTAGTTTAGATAGAATAATACATGAAGAGACTATTCGAGTTCGCATTAACTTGAGGAATTGTCTGGAGAACAACTAAACATGCTACATGCAAATATAGAAACAACAAGTGAAATAAACATATAATACACAATGATTTAGTGTTCCTGGCAGCATGTCAATTGCAGTAGTTCCTATGTAAAAGGAATATAGGGATAGAAAGAAGTTGAGTAATTGTCTAGAGGATAACTAAACTTGATACAACTGAAGTTCAGTATATCAGGAAACCGATGGAAATTCATAGCGCAAATAATTACATTTGCGTGCATATACATTTACACAAATACAACTTGAAAATTGTCTTCTTTTTTTTAAGTAAGTTTACAGAATTTGTTTTATTCCTCTAAGCAGAGCATTTTAGGGATAATGATAGGGCATCCGTCCAAATACGAGGGTCATTCAATAAGTTGTAATAATGGATTAATATTGTAAACGATATATATATACAAATAAGTTATTTGTTTATAAAAGTCTTTAATATAACATCCATTGCGCTGATTGGCCGATTTATATCTCCTTGGTAACATTGCAATACCGGTTACTGGACAACCGAAGTTGATTTGGCTCACTTCGTTGACCACGGCACATTGTAACTCATCAAGGTCCAAATATCGAGTTCCTCGCAGCGGTTCTTTTAACTTTGAAACGAGATTAATGTCACGAGTTAAATCCGGAGAATAAGAGGGGTGACTTCTCAACCGTATGACGTATTAACGACCTTATGTGTTCTGATTTACGGGGCGTCGTGTTACCGTGCAATATGATGGGGCCCGCTTCTTGCAAGTGTCTACGCTTCTTTCTCACCAATTAGCCTCACAATACTCTGTAGACATTATTTCCTGTTTCCTCACATGTATATCTCCTATCTGCATATAACAGTTCTTTCATTTTTCAACATTAAAAATGTCTGTGGCAGAAATATGCCGTCCTAAACCATGGCTCCTCTGAAATGTCTGTAAATCGCTGAACCCACCGGTAAACTGTTTCAAAGGACAGAGCAATGATGACACAAGCTTCCACCAGCGATTTAAATAATTGTTTTCCCGATTTCCCTCGTAAAATTTCAGTTTTTATATATGTACGTTGATCATTGCCGTTTACCGCGTCCATGTCGTTCGATGTGCGTGCCGATAACTGTACGTCATTGACACTAACGTTACTAATTTGTATCAATTAAATCGGCGAGAAATCAGTATATTTATTGACCAAATTTCATGAACAATCCTGTAGTAGTTATTTAGATTTCAGACCATTGTCACTATTTATTGAATGACCCTCGTATCTAATGATAATATAATTTCTCAGTACTTTGCAAGAGTTCATAATAAATCACGATATATACAGAGTAGCTTGCAAGAGCGCTCAAATACAATAACAACAAAGGGAAAAATAAAATAAAAATGGATTTGTAATTGAAAATAACGACGAATCGAATTTTAACGATAGTTACGCATGTTTAAACGCGAAACCAACATTAATTATGTCATACACCTAGGAATTAATGATATATTATCATTACAATTGTCTGTTGACAAAAAGTATTCGAGTACCTTAGGCTATCCTTTGTAGATTTATAGTTGAAAATTAATGACTAATCGAATTTTAACAATAGTTGGTGGATGTTTGAACGCACAACCAACATTAGTTATGTCATTAATCTAAGAATTAATGATACATTATCATTACAATTGTCTTTTGATAAAACAGAATCACTTACCTGAGGCCACCCTTAATAACTCGAAAACGATACATGCTATTTTAAAAAGCAATAGTGTACCTAGGGCCTTCCTCAGTTACTCGTTACATGTTGTTTCAAGAATCACCAGAAAACGTCTTATGACGCTGTATTATGGTTGGGTTGGGTGGTGAGGTTGCTCTCCTTCAAATTTCATATCGTTAGGCTTAACTGAATTTGCACAAGAAAATAATCTGCAAAAATTACTAAGGTTACTTCTTGAAAGACAAAAATAATGAAAAGGTAATGATGCAGAGGTAAAATGTAAAACACTAATGTTTAAGGTATAGTTTAGCAAAATGGTTGATTAACGCGACATAATTCGGTATATATATTTTATAACGTAGATTAAAACGTTATGAGCCATAAAAACTTCATATGTTAAACGAAACAAATTGCCGTTCCATGAGGCGCATCAATATTTTCACGTGATGTTTTGAAGGAGGTGCAATTTCATTCAAATAGATCCATATGGTTTCCATAACATAGTCGGAGAATAGAAGCCATGTCCGCACGTTTTAGATCCCTATCAAAGTACAAAGTACTTTGCCCAAGGACATGAAAAAGAAACCATATGGCATCGTTGAGACTTGAACTCAGGGTATTAAAATATATATAGGAATAATTAACAGGCAAGTTTATTATGACAAACCTAAAAGGGATGGCAGTAGGGCTACTGCCTTTGAACGATCAGTGGCTAAAAAGGTCGATGGGATTTTAACCAGGTTCTAGTGTGCACCACACCTCACTCTTGCCCTTTTGTCATCCCAATAAAACGGGAGAGTGTAAATTAAGAAATCCTTTCCAAGCGATATCCTCTAACAAACAAGACATTATTAATAGTAATGCAAGTATAACAAAACGATGGTCATGTATAAATGAATATAAAGAAACAAAAAGCCTAGAAAGCTACAAAGCACGTACTCAATCACTTTGCAGAAGAGCAACACGAGGATAAAAAGAAATATAAAAGTCGAAAAAGAAATGCAGCTTTCAAAGAACACAGTAAACCCAAAAACACGCAAAACGACAAACATGAATGGCAATGTAAAGACATATGACGTCACAAGCACAAAAAGGGTTGACAATAGGGCTACCACCTTGGAAAGATCAGTGGCAAAAAAGGCCGCTGGGGGAGGGGGGTTTGAACTAGGTTCTAGGGTGCACCAAACCTCATACATACCGTACTGTCATTCCAATAAAACGGGACAGTGTAAATAAAGAAATTCCCGCCATGAACTATTCTCTAACCAAAAAATAGCATTAATAGGCAATATAAATAAAACACAAAGATGCTCGTGTATATAAATACAAAAACAATAGCCTAGAAAGCCACAAAGAAGGTACTCAATGACTTGGCAGAAGCCAGAGCAACAAGAGAATAAACCATTGAGGGCACAACAAGACAAGACTGAAGACAAACATCAAACGTCACCGTCCTTTTGGGTTTTAGGTAGACGTCATCATAGGGTCCACTGCCTGACCGGTCATCGCACAATTAAGTTTAACAAACATAGTATGAAAGTGATGATGACCAAGGATCTTACGAAGTTTGTAAATCACATCACCATAGAAGTCAGGTTGTGATAGTCCTTGTCGCAGAAAAGTTCTTAAATTACTTTTATATTTGGAAAGAAGATCAGGGTTACGATAATAAAATTGTGCGAAGATTTTACGAAGTTTATGGTAACGATAGCCCTGATGGAGTAGCTTTTTAGTATATATAGTTATACAACGATTACTACCATTAAAGCCCCCAACTCGCGTACAAGCTCTAGAAAAACGAATAAGCTGAGACGAATAAGAAGTTGCTCGAGTAACATCCCCATCTAAATGGGGATAATTAACAATGTCAAAATTAAAATCATCTCTCTTGTCATATATTTTGCTAATGATTTCACCATTTTCAATGGAGAGATGTAAATCGAGAAAAGAAGCGTTAATATCAGAAATATTAGTTTTGTTAGGTTGAAGTTCTTTAGGATATATATTATTAACCATAGTAGAAAAGAAAGGGTTGTCAATGTTCAGTATGTCATCCAGATACCGAGAGGTGTCATTAAAGGCTTCATTAACATCTGACTGGGTTTCTGGTGAAAGAGTCAACATGAAATCTCTTTCATAGCAATATAAAAGCAAATCGAGACAAGAGGTGCACAGTTCGTAACCAAAGGGATACCAAAAATTTGTCTATAAACGGCAGTTCCATACCTGACGAAAATATTATCTAATAGAAAAATAAGTGATTGACAAACTTCATGACAAGTCCACATGTGACAGTAGCATATCCACCACCATATGCATGCCATCTTCGGGATGGTTAAACTTCTGTACTATTGTTTTTATGAATATTGAGTTCTGCTCAACCCGGTGCTAGTGGGCTTGAACGGTAGCAAGCATACTTCACTACTTCTCAATCAAACCGAGACTGCAATATTTGGAAAGAAGATCAGGGTTACGATAATAAAATTGTGCAAAGGTTTCGTATTTATCGTGTTCGGCAGTTTCGAAAAGTCCACTCTCATACCCTTTTATTGTGAAATTCATGGATTTTCAAATTACGAAATGAAAACCTAGGTCTAGGGGGGCGTATATATGGGTTAGCCCTATAAAACTTAAGTATAGTCTTGATGTTAAAATAGTATTTTTCCAAGTAGAAAGGGAGTTAGGGTCAGCATGTTCTCTACGACACCATTTAATACTAAAATCCTCAATGGATTGGGCGATCTGACCACGACATGCATTAAAATCAATCACAGAAGGCAATCTATACTTCGGACCTTTAGAAAACAAATGCCGAATACGTTTATCAATAATATCAAAATTACCAGTAATGACATGACCGCCCGGAGGATATCAAAATTTGGATTTTATACACTCGCATTCCTTAGGAGTGTTATTTACTATATCAAGGTCAGACACCATTTTGTTGTATAGTTTAAAATCATATTTCTAATTATTTTTTATACTTCTAAAAAGTTATTCGATTTTCGGAATTTTTTAATTATTTAGGAATAGAATCAATAACACGATTATCTCAAAAAATACTTGGTATATCAATAAAATCGATGCCCTTATTAAAATAAAGATTTTTTAGAGAATGTCTGACTTGATCAGACTCCTTGTCTATATGGTGTCGGAGAACATGCTGGTAAAGCTTTGAATTATGGAAGCAGTGTTATACAAAGGATATGTTCGAATGAAAAAAAAATCTCGTCTATCAGCTTAATTGAAAAAATGGATAGACTGAGGTGAAACAAGAAAGCATCGAGTGCTTTCCAGACTGTTTGAAAATAGTATGTAAATCAGTGACGACGGACATTGTAATATGTGATTTCCGTTTGATATTACCATTACATCTACAACCATGAGACCTAGATTTACGCTTTAGAATGGAAAATATAGCATAAAGGTCAATATAAGCCTCCTTTGAAATATTTCCTTGTTGATAATGGTGTCTGCATGTTGTTCATCCACTTTAGTTCTGCTATATGTCTAGCTTTTATTTTAAAATGTTCGGTTGCATCATTATCATAAATTATATATTCAACAGGTTGAATAGTGACGTTACTAAAACTATGACCCGACTGACGAAAGTGTTGGTACAGGTAAGTCTTTAACTTTTTGGGAAGTGAAAGGTCTTAACAATTAAAACCAGAATTGTTAAGTAAATAATAAATAATATTTTTTAAAAATGAGACTATTTATTTAATTTTACCAAATGTATTTGTTAAACATGAAATTGTGAGATTAACTCCCACTCAAAAACAAGTAAATCTGTACTGCAGTTATGCATGTAAACAAATATGGCGACCCCCATGCAAAATTCTGTAGGGAAAGCATGCTGGATTTTAACTTTTAGCACATTGGATTTGGACTTACCTTGAAAATAATGCACATTTTTTTGAATTATGTTCTGCTTAATTTTATATTCGGAAAAGCTTGCATTGTGGCCTGTGGGAAAGCAATTAGTGCACTGCAAACTGTAACCTGTAACCTGTAACAAGTTCACAAATGTGATTCTAGTTATATGTGTCACACGCTGACCAATGGACAGTAAAACATTCTTTGACGGGCATTTGTTGATTTACATATATACATAGAAACTTGGTAACCATGGTTATTTACGCATATTATACTATTATTAAACATGTGTTATATATGATTAATATCAACATCTTTGCAATAACGTGTTTATGTTATTACAGTGTTCTTTCAAAATAACGTAAACAAGTTATTTTCCGGTAATTCGTTATTACAGAGGTTTTCATAGTCGGCCCGGCAGTTATTTTCGCATAGTAATGTATTCTTGAAAGAATAACAGGCTGTGACGAAGTCATTTTTTTTACCAGAATGTTTTGTTGAAATAACTTGTTTAGTTTATTACTGCGTTCAAAATAACGCAAACAAGTTATTTTCGGATAGTAAAACATTCTTTGACGGGCATTTGTTGATTTATATATATACATAGAAACTTGGTAACCATGGTTATTTACGCATATTATACTATTATTAAACATATGTTAATTATTATTCATATCAAATTTTTGAAATAACGTGTTTAGGTTATTACAGTGTTCTTTCAAAATAACGCAAACGATTTATGTTCCGGTAATCTGTTTTTAAATAGGTTTTCATAGTTGGCCCGGCAGTTATTTTCGCATAGTAATATATTCTTAAAAGAACAACAGGCTGTGACTAATTTACTTTTTTTTACCACGATGTTTCGTTGAAATAACTTGTTTAGTTTATTACAGCATTCAAAATAACGCAAACAAGTTATTTTCGGATAGTAAAACATTCTTTGACGGGCATTTGGTGATTTACATACATAGAAACTTGGTAACCATGGTTATTAACGCATATTATACTATTATTAAACATGTGTTAAATATGATTCATATCAAAATCTTTGAAATAACGTGTTTAGGTTATTACATTGTTCTTTCAAAATAACGCAAACAATTTATTTTCCGGTAATCTGTTTTTTAAAGAGGTTTTCATAGACGGCCCGTCAGTTATTTTCGCATAGTATATATTCTTAAAAGAACAACAGGCTGTGACTAATTCACTTTTTTTTTTACCACGATGTTTTCTTGAAATAACTTAACCCACTCCATTGAAGATTTTAGTATAAAATGGTGTCGTAGAGAACATGCGGACCCCAACTCGCTTTCTACTTGGAATAAGTCTATTCTTAAAATTATAGATACACGTATTAACTTTTATAATGCTAACCCCTCTTTACTACCTCCGAGACCTAGGTTTTCCTTTCGTAATCTAAAATCGGGAATTCGGGAATTTCATAATAAATTTGTTTTAGTTCCTGCAGATAAAGCAGCTAATAATGTAATTATTGTTTGACGCCTACATTACGTCAATGTTTTATCTCTGGAACTCGGCAGCACCAATTCGTATACTCCAGTTAATTCTACTGAGGATGATGTTGTTTCCGCACATATCACTCGGTGCACTACTTTCAAGGCTGGTGTAAGCGATAAGCAAAATAAACTGCCTACCATGTACTGGATTCCTAAATTACATAAAAATCCATATAAGGCTCGCTTTATTTCTAATTCTAGTGCCTGCACGACAACAAACATCTCCAAACTTTTAACTTCTTGTCTTACTGCCGTTAAAGATCACGTTAAACTATATTGTGATAAAACTTATGAAAACTCTGGGATTAATTTATTTTGGTCTATAAAAAATTCAGGAGACATTCTTGATAAAATTTTCAATAAAGGTCAAGTTTCATCATTAAGTACCTATGACTTTTCTACACTATATACAACCTTACCACATCATCTTATTAAAGACAAGCTAATTTCTCTTATTCAAAAAACATTCGCTAGAGAAAATACTACATTTTTGGCATGTAATAATATTAAAGCGTTTTTCACTAACGGCAGTTTAGACAATTATACTATGTGGACTTGCTATGAAGTTTGTGAAGCACTCATCTTCCTATTAGATAATATTTTCGTCAGGTATGGTACCACCGTTTATAGACAAATTGTTGGTATCCCTATGGGTACGAACTGTGCACCACTTGTCGCAGATTTGTTTTTATTTTGCTATGAAAGGGATTTCATGTTGAGTCTTTCACCAGATAACCAGGCAGATATTATTGAAGCTTTTAATGACACCTCTCGGTATCTGGATGACATACTGAACATTGACAACCCTTTCTTTCCAACTATGGTTCATAATATTTATCCTAAAGAACTTCGGCTTAATAAAGAAAATATATCTGATAATAACGCTTCTTTTCTTGATTTAGATCTCTCGATTGAAAATGGTAAAATAATTAGCAAAATCTATGACAAGAGAGATGATTTTAATTTTGACATTGTTAATTATCCCCACTTGGATGGGGATGTTCCCCGAGCAACTTCTTATGGGGTGTATCTGTCTCAACTTATTCGTTTTTCTAGAGCTTGTACTCGAGTTGAGGACTTTAATATTCGTAATCTTTGTATAACTAAAAAGTTACTCAATCAGGGTTACCGTTACCATAAACTTCGTAAAACCTTTGCAAAATTTTATTATCGTAACCCTGATCTTCTTTCCAAATATAAATGTAATTTAAGGACTCTTCTGCGACAAGGACTATCACAACCTGACTTCTATGGTGATGTGATTTATAAACTTCGTAAGGTTCTTGGTCATGATCACTTTCATACTATCTTTGTTAAACTTGTTAAAAAGTTTATCAAAAGAGGTTATGACCCTATCATTTTGCAACGTACTGCATGCTTGGTGGTGGACCCTTTTACAGTTCGCCACTATGCTTTCCTTTTTAATTGTACGATGACCGGACAGGCTGTGGACCCTGTGATGACGCCTACCTAAAGCCCATTGGGACGGTGGCGTTTGATGTTTGTCCATGATCTTTCTTGTCGTGCCCTTAATGGTTTATTCTCTTACTGCTCTGGCTTCTGCAAAGTCATTGAGTACCTTCATTGTGGCTTTCTAGGCTATTGTTTTTTTGTATTATATTTACACGAGCATATTTGTGTTTTACTTATATTGCCTATTGATGCTGCCTTGTTGGTTAGAGATTAGATCATGGCGGGGATTTCTTTATTTACACTGTCCTGTTTTAATGGGATGACAGTAGGGTAAGTGTGAGGTTTGGTGCACCCTAGAACCGGTTTAAACCCCCAGTGGCTTACTTTGCCACTGACCGTTCCAAGGCGGTAGCCCTATTGTCAACCCTTTTGTGTTTGTGATGTCGTTTGCATTTTTTATTACTTTTGTCTTTTCGTTTGTCTGTTTGCATGTTTGTTTTTGTGTTTTGTGGTTGACTGTCGTCCTTGAATGCTGCTTTCCCTGTCCGATATTTTTATCCTTGTTTAGTTTATTACTGCGTTCAAAATAACGCAAACAAGTTAATTTCAGATAGTAAAACATTCTTTGACGGGCATTTGTTGATTTACATATATACATAGAAACTTGGTAACCATGGTTATTTACGCATATTATACTATTATTAAACATGTGTTAAATATGAGTCATATCAAAATCTTTGAAATAACGTGTTTATGTTATTACAGTGTTCTTTCAAATAACGCAAACAAGTTATTTTCCGGTAATCTGTTATTAAATAGGTTTTCATAGTCGGCCAGGCAGTTATTTTCGCATAGTAATATATTCTTAAAAGAACAACAGGCTGTGACTAATTCACTTTTTTTTTACCACGATGTTTTGCTGAAATAACTTGTTTAGTTTATTACTGCGTTCAAAATAACGCAAACAAGTTATTTTCGGAGAGTAAAACATTCTTTGACGGGCATTTGTTGATTTACATATATACATAGAAACTTGGTAACCATGGTTATTTACGCATATTATAATATTATTAAACATGTGTTATATATGATTAATATCAACATCTTTGAAATAACGTGTTTATGTTATTACAGTGTTCTTTCAAAATAACGCAAACAAGTTATTATCCGGTAATCTGTTATTAAAGAGTTTTTCATAGTCGGCCCGGCAGTTATTTTCGCATAGTAATATATTCTTAAAAGAACAACAGGCTGTGACTAATTCACTTTTTTTTTACCACGATGTTTTGCTGAAATAACTTGTTTAGTTTATTACTGCGTTCAAAATAACGCAAACAAGTTATTTTCGGAGAGTAAAACATTCTTTGACGGGCATTTGTTGATTTACATATATACATAGAAACTTGGTAACCATGGTTATTTACGCATATTATACTATTATTAAACATGTGTTATATATGATTAATATCAACATCTTTGAAATAACGTGTTTATGTTATTGCAGTGTTCTTTCAAAATAACGCAAACAAGTTATTATCCGGTAATCTGTTATTAAAGAGTTTTTCATAGTCGGCCCGGCAGTTATTTTCGCATAGTAATATATTCTTAAAAGAACAACAGGCTGTGACTAATTCACTTTTTTTTTACCACGATGTTTTGTTGAAATAACTTGTTTAGTTTATTACTGCGTTCAAAATAACGCAAACAAGTTATTTTCGGATAGTAAAACATTCTTTGACGGGCATTTGTTGATTTACATATATACATAGAAACTTGGTAACCATGGTTATTTACGCATATTATACTATTATTAAACATGTGATATATATGAATAATATCAACATCTTTGAAATAACGTGTTTATGTTATTACAGTGTTCTTTCAAAATAACGCAAACAAGTTATTTTCCGGTAATTCGTTATTAATGAGGTTTTCATAGTCGGGCAGTTATTTTCGCATAGTAATATATTCTTAAAAGAAAAACAGGCTGTGACGAATTCACTTTTTTTTACCTCGATGTTTTGTTGAAATAACTTGTTTAGTTTATTACTGCGTTCTTTCAAAATAACGCACAAAAGTTATTTTCGGATAGTAATACATTCTTTTACGGGCATGTGTTGATTTACACCCAATTATATGTCGACGTGCCGTAAAACACTAAAAAAAAGTTACATATACATAGATGCAGTAACCATTGTATCTCTTGTACAATCGTTACTGCATCTATGTATATGTAACTTTTGTACTATCGTTACTGCATCTATATTTCTATATTTTGTATAGGGGGGTGGCGGGGGGAGGGGGGTGGGGGGGGGTACGAGTGTCTGACCACGGACGAGATTCCAGATTGCCTCGTGGTAGCGGCCTGCCCAGTTAGCACAGAATATACAGTGATAGTAATCTATAATTAAATGAGGAGGCTATAACGAACATGGCGAATGAATAATGCATTTTATTTGCATTACCTCTTGTCTGACCACGACGGTTAGTTATTAAGTTTTGATGAAATAACGTATTTAGATTATTACAGTAACACAAACACGTTATCATGGTTATATATGCATATATTATTAAACGTGTATTGAATATAATTGATATTAAAATCTTTGAAATAACGTGTTTAGGTTATTAGTGTTTTTCAAAATAGCACAAACACGTTAATTAATCGATTATTAAATAGGCTTTCATATTCGGCCGGACAGTTATTTTCGTATAGTTATATCTGAAACGAACAATAGGTTGCGACGAATTCACCTTTTTACCACGACAGACAGTGATTAAGTTTTATTTAAATAACTTGCTTGGTTTATTACAGTGTTCTTTTAAAATAACGAAAAAAAAAATAGTTTCGGATAGTAATATATTCTTAAGCGAAACGGCTGTAACGCATGCACAAGTTATTTTGATTGCATTTCCTCTTTTCAAAGCAACGATGGGCAGTGAATATGTTTCATTTATATAACATATATAACGTTTTATGGTTATTACACTGTTCTTTCAAAATAACACAAAAACGTTATTTTCGGATATGCATTAAATGTTTTCAAAATAACGCAAAACAATCATTTTCGGACAGTAATATATTATTAAACGAAGAAGCTGCGACGTACATGACGAATGCACAATATATTTTATTTGCATAACCTCATATCTGACCACGACGGTCAGTAATTAAATTTTGTTGAAATAAAGTGGTTAGGTTATTACATTGCTCTTTCAAAATATCGCAAACACGTTATTTCTGGTCCTCTATTATTCAATAGGTTTTCATATTCGGTCTGGCAGTTGTTTTCGTGGAGCAATATATCTTACCAAGAGTACGTCTGTTGTGATCTACTTGCTGTCCGTTATATTTGGACGTGTGTATGGGTCGTGGTGTGTGGTGGGTAGGGTATAATCCTCTTGCAAATGTAAGTAAAGTAATTACAATTTCCCAATAAAATATTATAACAATTACTAGTGTTTGTATTAACTATTGCTTGTTTAATGCTATATCTTGCAGAACATAATTATCTATGTTTTTTATTTTTGCATTTGTGTATTTTTTTTGGGGTATTTTTTTTAACTTATAAATGTGTTTTAAAATTGTAATTGACTTTTTTGTACTATTTTACTGTTGAGGACCTTAGGCAAGATTGGACCTTTTTCAGCTGAGTTTCCTCGTTAATAACTTCATTATTATTATTATTATTATAATTATCGTTATCGTTATCGTTATCGTTATTCTTCTTCTTCTTCTTCTTCTTCTTCTTCTTCTTCTTCTTATTGTCGTTATTATTATTATTATTATTATTATAGTTATCGTTATAGTTATCGTTCTTCTTCTTCTTCTTCTTCTTCTTCTTCTTCTTCTTCTTCTTCTTCTTCTTATTATTATTATTATTGTTATTATTAAACAATTAATATATACATAACAATAAAATAAATATTCATACAAGATGTTTTGGTAAATGAATGTTGTTACCATTCTTGTTTAGAACACAATGTAGTACAATCTTCGATAGATTACAGTTTTGATACCAGTTATATTCACCAATAAAAATATTTTAATGCAAGATTATTTTCTTAGTTCACCTGTCATTGATTCGGCACTGATTCACATACAACTATAAAACAATCTGGATCAGGAGTTTACCCAGAAATTCATTGCTATCATAAAAATTAACAGTACTGTGATTCCCCCAGCAGGTTGTCCAGATAAGCACTTGTTAATGACCATGATAAATTGCCTGGACAGCATTGCCCAGCCATGTTTTATTACTGCTCACTGATAAGCATCCACAGAGTTGAGTGTGTTGTGCATGATACTTAGCCTTGATTATGAAACCAGAGGTCTGAAGAGAATAGTTACATCTCTGACAAAAACTTACAAGATGTTATAAAGAGTACATTTGTGTTTTTCGTTCATATTTAGTGTTCACATAATGATGAGTCTACACATCAAAAACTCTTCAAATGAGATGGAGTATAACTTTGGGAAGGAAATTCATTTTGAGAGTTTTGAAAAATTGCTATGTTTTGCACCAGTCAAAGCCTCTTCAAAAAAACGTCAGCTTGACACAACACCGCAAGCGGATTACGAAGAAAACGCCCCTTAAGATCGACACCAAAGTCGATACGATGAAATGACCAATTACTTAGATGTAATATAACATAACATGCCATTGTTACGGGACGTGTAAAGATAAAGGACCCGCATCCCATTTCCTCAAAATACACCCAGGCCCCGCCACAAGGAAATTGCAAATCCTTAATATATGCCCCCTGTAGATACATATACAGGGCATAGATACATAGTTGATGTATAGTTGACTTGTGTTTCGTTACAATTGCCCACAAACTTCATTAGTACATTGCTATAGCTATTTTAACACTTATCAATTCATATCCTCCAACAAATGGAACATTTTAGATCCGCCCATGCAGATACATTATTGATACATGTATAGTGTGTGTCACATTGTCTTTCACTTACCCAGAATCTTGATTAGATGATTAAATCGAGCGTTTTACAAGTGATCATATACTAAAATATTCGAAAATCCTAGATCCACCCCTGCATATATACGTTATAGAATCATACATAGTGTATGACATATTGTCTTTTTACTTACCAAAAAGCATGATCATGTATGTGTATTTAATGCATGTAACTTTATTTGTGATTGCTTTATACCTCCCATACATTTAACACTTCAACAAGTCATATCTATAGAATACAGAATAGTTTGTAAAATGTGACAATAGCAAAAAAACATAATCAATGAGCTTAAAACACCTTGTGTATATAGTTTCAATATCATTTACAGGCAACAGTTAAACTAAGGTCTCGACCTTTTAAATTGTCAAAAACACTTATTAAAAAACGTTTTTCTCAATAATCAATTTTGAGAGTTTCATTTGATGAAGTGAATACGAAATGATTTATACCCACAACTGATTTTAATATAACATATTAAAGGGACACATGGCAATTTTGTTGAGTTTTGCGTATTTTGAAATAAACATCTGTCAAAACCGCATCTCTACCTAACCTCTGTGCTCATACTCTCCAAAGAAATAATCCTGACAAACACAGTAAAATACTTACTATTCATGACAACAGACATACTACTTTAACCTCAGGTTAGATTTAACAATGAAATAGAAACTAATCTTGGGAAAAACACATGCAAACTAGAAACTTTGGATTCTTTCAAGGAACTATTTCAGCACCCTACGACCCGGAAGTATTTCCTGACTGGTCTGACACCTTTTAAAATGGTGTCAGACCGGTCAAAATCAGCCCATTGAACACAATGCAATATAGGCTATATTTGGAGATCAGTCACAAGTTCCACAACATTCGTTCGCTTAAATACACTTTTATTCTGTGTATTAAACACATTTGGCTAGCAAACGGTCCCATATCTGGAATAAAACACCGATTCAGTTTTTCAACATTTCGCGTCATTCATTCATACTATGCGTATTTTGAAATAAACATCTGTCAAAACCACATCTCTACCAAACCTCTGTGCTCATACTCTCCAAAGAAATAATCCTGACAAACACAGTAAAATACTTACTATTCATGACAACAGACATACTACTTTAACCTCAGGTTAGATTTAACAATGAAATAGAAACTAATCTTGGGAAAAACACATGCAAACTAGAAACTTTGGATTCTTTCAAGGAACTATTTCAGCACCCTACGACCCGGAAGTATTTCCTGACTGGTCTGACACCTAAAAGAGTCGCGACATTTGTCAAAAAAAGTTATCGAATACATCTAACTGACCTATAAGGTTGACCGAATGGAAAATCAGATGCTTTGGCAAGGACCTATTATCTTTTCGGTTCAATTCCTGCATGCAAAGACCCATTCGGCTAATAGAAATCAAGGATTTTAAGACGCGTTATACAAAACTAGAAAAAATGCCAAAATAAATTAAACGTTTGGTATATTTCCATCAAGTAAAGTTTTCAAACATTGCCTTCTATATACCAAACTAAAATATACACATAATGTGAGGTATAGATATCAAAATCACTCATGCATGAAATTTCTTCATTTTTCATGGAGAAACAGACATTCTGTTAAATTCCAACAATTTTGAGGCACACAATAGACCATAAGGCTGCTTTGGAGCACATTTACATGCACAATGTCCAATAAAATATACAGTTGGGCTATAAAATGCCAGAAAAAAGAGACAAAATTGAAGTAATGACTCAAAAGCTAAGCCTACCCCATATGACTGTAGCAGTTTTAAAGGCCACTAATACATTCAAGTCTTGGACAACAGCAGGACAAACTGAATCACACACCAGAATAGTATATATTTCAGTGGATTATACCATCATCTCTAACAAAATACCAAATTAATGTGTTAAATTACAATTGTATGCCATTGCATAGTGATATCATCTGAATTAATGAAGAAAAATGGGTGGGATTTACACCATGTTTAACAAAAAACTAAAGTAAATGCTAAATTCCACAAATTTCTGTATATTTCAGTTTCAGATTGTAAAACCCATCATCGCGTACAAAATGTACAGCTTCTCAGGCTTTCGATACAAAGTAAGACTCCTCCTAGAGTCGCGTCATGTCAAAATGTCAGTACCGATACATTTTCAGATTTTAGCCTCATACGGTACCTTAAAATAATAAAATTGCCATTTGTTGTAGGAATTGTGACAGATCTATGACCTCTTGCCACTAATCCACTTAAAGACACTTAAGAGCCTACTTAAAGTGCTTTAGGGCCACTCCAAATCACTAGGACCCCCAAATTCCACCCTAAAACACACACATTCTATTTCAATTGCAAAAAAACATGTTCTGTTGTAAAATTCAAAAATTTAACATCAACTTTTTTTTTCTCACTCAGCTGCAAGCTTCCACAGAAAAAATCAACTGGATTTGGCCATTAATAAGAAAAATGCATTTTGTCCATCTAGGTGTCAGACCGGTCAAAATCAGCCCATTGAACACAATGCAATATAGGCTATATTTGGAGATCAGTCACAAGTTCCACAACATTCGTTCGCTTAAATACACTTTTATTCTGTGTATTAAACACATTTGGCTAGCAAACGGTCCCATATTTGGAATAAAACACCGATTCAGTTTTTCAACATTTCGCGTCATTCATTCACACTATGCGTATTTTGAAATAAACATCTGTCAAAACCACATCTCTACCTAACCTCTGTGCTCATACTCTCCAAAGAAATAATCCTGACAAACACAGTAAAATACTTACTATTCATGACAACAGACATACTACTTTAACCTCAGGTTAGATTTAATAATGAAATAGAAACTAATCTTGGGAAAAACACATGCAAACTAGAAACTTTGGATTCTTTCAAGGAACTATTTCAGCACCCTACGACCCGGAAGTATTTCCTGACTGGTCTGACACCACATGCTCTCCTCTTCCGAGCGTAGTAAGAAGTTCACATCAATATTGTTTGCTTTGGTATACATATTTATCCCTACGTCGTTATACATAGAGCAATTTAAGATAACGTGAGATTATGTCGCTTCCTCCTGTGTTAATGACCTGTAACCCATTAAAGGGTCATAATCAAGTTGAGCACAGCAGATCGGATAACACTTCATGATCACAAATAGATAAGAACAATTTGGATCAAGATTTAGAGTTTTATATCAACATGATTTCATGTTGGAGTGAAGTCTGTTCTAAGAAGTATTGAAGTAGTCTCGACACTGACAGTTCACTTAAAAAAAGTGGTATTACCTCGGTTTTGCAAGTACGACTGGTTGACTATGTTTCACTTCAAATAATGATGATGAATTCTAAGGTCCCTCCGCCATTTGGACCCCCCGTGAAGAATCCCACGTTGGCCCGGCATTATGTGTGGACATTTTCTAGGTGTGTCTGCGATGATGTTGTGTCTGCGTCGTTTCTCTTGAAGGTGTGTAGATGTCGTGTCGCTTTCGCTCTATGTAGTTGTCGCTGCGGCGTCGAAGTATGCTCGTGGCTCCTCTAGGTTGTGGTGCCCCTACATCCGCTATGGTAGGCTGGGGTCTGGTTTTTGGGCCACCCCGCTTCTTGCAACATATAACCATCACAAAGTTGATAGGCACGCAGGTTGCTGGCTCCTTTGCTCCAATGAACCTCGTCTGTCTTCCCCATGTTGGATCCGTTCAGCTGCTGAGTGGTCGGCCTCTCTCATTCCATATGTACAAAGCCCACATATACCACACCAAATATTCGGGGGATTCGACAGGCAGGCATTGTAACACCGTATAAAGCTCATTCCGTATATAGCTCACCAGTAAGCTTTATATGTAGGCATATATCTCATATTTTATACGTATATAGCTCACACCACAGTAAGCTTTATACGGTGAAAAGGCATGGTCATTCCGTATATAGCTTATCACCCTCTAAATACAAAATTAGTTAAAATAGGAGCGCACAATAACAGAAAATAATTGCATACATTATGTTGCTGGTTACATGGCGTCTACCCTTGTTACTACTACTACTACAACTGCTGCTGCTGCTGCAACTTCCATTATAACTACCACGGTTACCACGACTGCTACTATTACAAATACTACTAACAGCACAACCTGATATACTTAAATTTTAAAATCGTTTATTTTTTTTAACGAAGGATTCAACATGTTCAATGTAGACAATTATGTGTACACGTAGTGCAGACATATAACATGTATAAGAAAATGAAATGAAATCACGTCTATTTGGAAAGTGTAATTTATAGTGAAGCATTTAAAGAAATTGATTTACGATCAATGTTTCATAAAACGGGCTGCTTACCTGCTTTCACTTACGACTATGAATAAAACCCTGCTTAAGCAAACTGATATGAGAACGGGTACCAGACTGAATGTTGCTCAGTTGTCGTAAGTAACACTTACGTAACACTTACGACTTTATAATTTTAGACCGTAATTTGTTTGAACTGGAACCCGATATTTTGATATATCTTTTGAATAGGTGACTTATATAGGCCCAGTGGAACAAAATGTTCATGATTTAAAGACACATTTATTCGTTGAAAAATCATGGATAGCATGTTCCATGATAGCATGCTTTTTAGCTGATTACGTCTCGCTGACTGATTACCACAGATACATTATATTGAGGCCCCATCACAGTTTTTTCCTTTTCATTTAATATTACCTTAGTTTTTTATATGAAATATATTGTAACTAAAAACACTAGATTGTTTATTATGGGGGAGCATATAGTCGCTGCTTTTTCCGCCCGTCCGTGTGTGCGTCCGTGCGTCACACTTTTTGTCCGGAGCATAAATCAAAAATGATGCTTGATTAAAGTTTGTGTGAATAATTAGGACACTGGGGCGGGTCCAAATTTGACCTCAGGGTCAACATTAGAACAAACTAGCTAGAGGACCATAAGACGATGTTACATGCAAAATATCACAGCTCTATTTCTTGTATTTTTTCAGAAGATATTTTAAGATTTGTTATATGAAACTGATAAGCCCCATTGCGGGGGCATTTATGACCACAGGAGCACCATTCGAACAAACGTATAATGATGCTTCACATAAACTTGGGGTCGTCCGTGGTCGAGTGGTCTTAGATTTGAAATCATATGTCCCTCACCGCTGTGGGTTTGATTCTACATGGGGCCAGGACTGTTTAGTATGTGAGTATCAAGCTATCCAGCTTGCTTACGGAACGTCGGTGGTTCTACTCAGGTGCGCGCCCGTGCACGAAGAAATGCCCGGGTTTTCACCTGGCGTCTTCCTCCACCAATAAAAAGCTGGAATGTCAATGTTAAACTTCATATTTAATTGGTAAAATATGCATACTTCTATATGCTGCCTAATATAACATGTAAGACATATTTGGTAATTGTAGCAAAAAAACTAATATAAAAATTACCACGGGTTACATTGAAATAAGATCTGCGGACACTACAAAAGGAGTTATATCTTTTAAAATGTACTATGTTTAAATTTAAACTATATACATAATATATAACTATTTGAGTGATAGAAATGAGTTGTTTAATAAACAATTATGTTATGAAACTCTGTAATCTTGTTCAGGTACAAAACTATTGAAACAATTATAACATTACTAATCATGCTTTATACTAAGTTGAAATATTATAAAGAAAACTATAATGACGTTGATCATGTTGATACACAGTCTAACACCCATATCAGTTTTTGAGTCCGGGATAAATATAGCCGGAGATTCAAATTTGTTTTAGAGTTATGAAGACTTAAATTATATTGTAGAAGACTGTATTTGCATTTAGCACACATATGTAAGTGAACTTTCATGACGAAAAAAAACGTTGTGATACAAATTAAACACAGTCTTTCTAATCAAATTAGTCCTCACTCTAAAACAAATAATGTTTGTGAAAGTATGTATATTAAAGGGAATGTAGCGCCACAGCTAAACCATCATTATTATTGAGAGTTCTGAAATACTTGAATAAGGGTGAAAGAATTATCAAAATCGGATGATAAACAAAGACGATATGATCATTTAAAGTTTCTGTTAAAACGGATATGGAAGCGGCCATTTTGAGAGCTATGACATCACGGTTCTAAATGACCATATATGGAATATTTATAAATATGAAAATTTACTGATTTATAGGGAAAAAATGACATCAACTGTATGAAAAATATGTAATACTTAACGACAATAATGATTTAAAACACCAGTTAAAAAAAATCATTCATTTGCAGTGATTTTCTTCGTTTTAAATGATATTTATTAATATTCCATATATGGTAATATGGAACTATGACGTCATAGTTCTAAAAATGGCGGCTCCCATATTTGTTTTAGAACAACCTTTAAATGGTCATATCTTTTTTGTTTATCATCCGATTTTGATAATTCTTTCACCCTTTTCCAAGTTTTTCAGAACTCTCAGTAATAGAGTTTGTTTGGCTGTGGCGCTACATTCCCTTTAATTTCTATAACTATCAAACAATGCAAGAAAGCACATTGAACTACCGTAGATGAATAGTCTCAATCAAACATGTCAAACCGAGACTGCAATATATATTTTCGTTTCTTACACATGTTACATTAAATTAATAATTGTAATTGACCATAAATGAAAAATCGTCATACTGTCATATATCTAATAAAGGTCAGATGAACATGGGGAAAATTGCAAAAAAAAGAGAAAAAAGACGATATTTGTAACAAAAGTATTATCTATTCTAAACAACGTGACTTTTATTCGCTTGCCTGTGTTCTTGTATCGTAAGGTTATCTGCATTACAATATTCATATGTCGCCTTTGTTGCTTTGGTGTTTGGTTTATCTTACTTTTGATTGGTCACGCATACTGTCTGTAGTGTGGTCTTTGCTATATAAGCTGGTGCACCCGTTGCTTAGTCATATCCCTTCTCCTGCTCTTCACAGCGTGCACGTCGCGGAGAGGGCACTGGTGACACTTATGGTGTTTGTATGGGGGTACGCATTGCCAGCCCTGTACAACATTGCTGGTGTGGTAAATTACTATATTCGCGTATAGTGACTAACACACTGGCACTTCTGAACTGGTTTGTCTCGGTTCAGGAGCATGAGTGTCACTTGACTGATAGTGAAGAAGTCCCCTGCGCCCCCGTCAAGGCAGCCATCATCTGACCAGATAGCAGTGGACGAACTTGGAAGCTGGAAGACAGAAGTCCGCGGGCCGGAGCCGAGATCCACCAACACAGAGTAGAAGTAGCAGCAGCAGTAACTAGTTAGTAATAGTTAGGGATCGACGCCGAGGCCTACATTCGACCGTAGTCAACCAGCGGAAGAGCGAGTATCTTTTACACAGCTATCCAGATGATGTCAGCAGCGCAGGGGCCATATTGTGACGGGTGTGGCCCCAAACACAAGGACCCCCGACCACTAGCGGCTGTAGGGCAATACACCTAGCGGATGTAGCGTAGCGGATGCAGGCCACCTCGACCACCAGACCACCACTTCACCGCCACAGCGACAACCACAGAGCAGCAGCGACACCCACCTACATACCTACAAGAGAACCGACGACACAGCAACACAGCAGCACCAGATCAACCAACACACATCAACTATACAACCGTCCAGACTATATTGTGCCCATCGCGGCAGGGCTACCTTGTCGTGTTCGTTGGCGGAGGGACGTTAAACCTCAGAACTACACACACACACACACACACGCTTAGTCATATCCCAGCCAGGACCGAATTTGGGTTAATTACCGAAATATTTCAAAAGTATTTCCTACCTTACCAGTCCTTCGGATGAGACTTAAAATCTAGGTCTGCTCGCTAAAATGCTTAGTGCAATACAGCGAGGATAAATTAAACGCTTATACACACGCTTAGTCATAATTAGCAGACAGGATGTTGACCTACTTTCTCGGGCATAGTTTCATCCGCCGGATGATGGAGGATAACGGGGACAGCGAGTGGTCGAATCCATATAGGCGTTATTTCCACATGAGTGGGGCCAGAATAAAGACATTGATGCATCAGAAAGAGTGGAACGACTTCATAGAGGCCTGCCGGGTTCAGCAGCCAGGGTGTGTCTACATACAACTAGGGACAAACGATGTTACGAACGCGTCGCCGGAAGACACCCCGAAGAGCCTGTTCGAGACATACAGACGATTAATTTTAACTGTTTGTGCCCGCTGTCCACAAGCGAAAATTCTGATTGGCTGTGTGTTCCCGCGATACCAGCGGAAGGCCTACGGTTACAGAGGCCCCCTTTTAGACAAGCCGGGCAGTGAAGACGCAGTGACGCTCCGGATACAGATGAACCGGCTTTTACGGCGTGAATGGCGCGACAACAGACGACGGGTGACATTTCTGCCATATGCTTTTGCAACCAACCGCGCTTTAATGAAGGATGACGGAATCCATCTGCGCCCCAATAGTCACTTGTTGATTATGGAAGAGCTGTTTACCTTTGGCGTAAAGTAGGGCGAGTCCCTTCAACTACAACGGTCCTTTTCAGGGCCACCCAATCATGTTCGATATGTAAAAATCGTCAAAATTGTCAAAAGGATTGCTGTTTATGTATAAAGCTGTGTCCAGTGTTATTTTTATGTGTGATTCCTCCAGATTCAGGTGCAGGCAAAACACGTCTCACGCCTCAAACAACAAAACAAAACCTCACGCACGCACGCATACACGCACACACAAACATATGAAAAGGTAACGCAAAGGGTCCATTAAGTATAAATACCCAAGCCCCGTAAAATCGCACTTACACAGTACCATGTCAGTCACTAAGCATGACAATACGCGTTTCCCGCATTATAATCAATGCAATTAATATCGTTATTGTGAATTAATTTCTAATAAAATTATATGGAAGAGTAAAAGGGATCCTTAGCAAATTTGACAAATTATAACCATTCAATAGGTGACATCACCTTTTCGTTTTGAATCGGTGATATCACCTATTCGAATCATTGATATCACTCATTCGAATAGGTGATATCACTCATTTAAATATGAATCAGTGATATTACCTATTCGAATGAGTGATATCACTCAAAACAATAGGTGATATCACTGAATTGTATTAAAAACCAAAACGGCGCCTCATATTTCTGGAACATTGCTGATATGTAATGTTATTGTATATTGCTGTGAAACAGCCTCCCCATAGTACGCTATGTTACTCCATTCAAGCTACTATGCCACTACTAGGCTACTGGCCATTGCATACTTTAGACGCGCCATACTACCATATCATTTTATACATTAATTTGTTTTTGTTTTTCAATTCTATCGTATACACCTTTTCCATTCTTGTTTAAATTATGGGCATACAAGAAACGTGAGAGAGAGAGAGAGAGAGAGTGAGAGAGAGTTTACTGACACATACCATTACGGACGTATGGACGTCGACGATAACAAGAATGACACTTTTCGAGGGCCTCAGGCCCAAATCTCATACGAGAAAAATATGTGTTGTACCATAGCCATTCAGCGCCGGTAATTGGCATTTTAATTGATAGGTTGCGTAAACATTATATTACAACAACGGGCGTGTACATGGTATAACTGTCATTTATAGCACGACTGAAATAAATCGGCATTTATAGCACGGTTACGGCTCAGACCTTCAGGTTTATGAAAATTATATCATAAGCAAGAACAAAGGAAAACCATTAGAGTTATCGTACACGTAAAGGATAGAGCTTGAGTTTTGCACGTGTACGGGGAGATAATGCACGAGCGTTAGCGAGTGCATTATCGTCCGTACACGTGCAAGACTCATGCTCTATTTTATTTATACCAAAATAACTAACATATGCTGTGTATATCTGTTATAGCGTGACCCGGCTAGCTCTATTGTTGCCACACGCCATAACAAGGGGTTGTCATTTAAACAAACGCCAGCTTCCGTAAACATCATTTATTGATGGTATGAATAATAAACATCTCTGAAAGTATATAATACTCAACGTAAATCATCTAAAATATTACACATATGCATTCCATATCACAGATTAAGTAATTACTCAATAACTTACATAAATATGAAGTTTATCAGACATACAATTACTTAATGTATTTAAAACAAACCATACTTAATGCTTTTAACATCACGTATTACACATATATTACAATCTTACTGTTAATGGATATATTAACATATTGCAAAACATACAAATTCCTTAACGCATATCAGCAGTATGATCTACTAAATAATATAGTCGCAATATAGTCACATAGTTATTATTAATACCTACATGTATATGGTACAAAGACTATATCCATCACATCCATCTCTCCTGCCATTCTATCTACCAGCTCGCCACCAGCTCTACATATATCTGTACATAAAAGGTCTGAATTAGTTCATGTACCTTTAAACTACATCATAACAAACTGGACACAGACAATCGATTCAAATGTCTAGCAAACATCAATATACAATTCGTGGATCTGTTCATTTAATGATTACTTATAAAATCTACATATCCGACAACGGACGCACGGACGGATCTAATGTCATTTAACTATTATATTCACAGTCTTATAGATGCAAACAGATGCATGGCAATTACAAAGTTACACATAGTTAAAATCACATCTTAATCCCTATGATTTGGTAATTTGTCAATTATCAATCCCTTGATCAATCAGTTGGAATCAATGATAGAGAAATATGACATTAAACAATGACCAAGGAATAAAACAAATATGTTTCCTACCTTCCAAATCCTACATCCATTTCCAAACACTTCCAAATCATGGTACATAATTTTACCATTATATATTAAAACATAACTGTCCTATATTCTTAGGAAACTCTAAGAATATAAATATAGACACTGCAAATATTGCAAGTACATTAAACTGATTAAAATAAGTGATCCAAGATGGATGCAAACTATATTTTCAAGAGACTTCTTGACACTTCAACTTTCTTTGCAAGACTAATTTAAAATACCTATTGACCAATCAGATTTCACCTGGATGTCAGGTGACAATCTACTTTCCCTCTAAAACCTATTCAGCTATGACCAGTACTATTAAAGGGTGTTAGCCTAATAATGTTAAGGTTAGCATAAATTCAACACATGCAATTATTAGTTCCGTAATGCCGATACATATTAAAACAGTAAAAACACACTCTACCACATATCCTCGGGTATTACACAATGCATAGTGTGTATTTTAGCTATTGTGGTATAATATACATTAATTGTATATACACATCGTTTACCTACCTAGGCTAGCACCTTAGTTTTCAAGCATGATTTGAGCATGCTAAGCAACACATGTACATTTTTAATATTGTCTCTATATTTCTGACACCTCTGTGTTCGGTCATATTTGAGCTAAAATGAAATAATTCTTTCAAATGTATGTATTCGCCGTATTACATGTCTTACATGTCTTAGTTAAACAACAGAAAGTAGCAGGAAGGCCAAATACTATGATTTGTATAGTCAGATAGTAAACCCGCTGTTTCAATGTTTTTTAGGACTCAAGATCTATACAAATGTTTTCGAATTTTATGTGTGCATAGTATATGCATAAATTGACCTCATCCGATGAAAAACAAATTTACTTTGATATGTTAAAGGGACACATGGTGCAGCGAAGATTATATAGTATTAGGTACAGGAGACAGTTTGCGGCTTCGGGATTTCTGTATTTTTTTAAAAATATTTTAAAATTGTGTTGATATGATGGTGACGTCACGGTTGCTTAGTTATACAACTACGAGTTAAACGAGATTGAACAAGTTTGTGTCCATTCTAAATGCGCATCGGTGCATTAAGTTACATTTTATAGTTGGTTAAATGTTGAATTTATTTTTCAAATATTATTTTTAAAAAAATCACATATTATATATAAACAAAAAAAACGTAACAAAATGTTAAATAATTATTGCATGTTGGAGTGAAGTCTGTTTTAAGAAGTTACTGCAGTACTCTCCACTAAAACAGTGTGTTATTACCTCGGTTTTGCAATTACGACCGTTTGACTATATTTCATTTCAAATAATACACATATATTCAGGGTCTGCAGAGTCAATTTTGGAGTCTTATTGTTTCCCTTACTTTTTCGTACAATTAATAACTTTTTAGAAACTAATAAATAGTTCTGACTTTTGTTCTTTGTTATGTTTTTTTGTTCTTAATGGGGTGAATATTTTGGAATTCATTTTGGAGTCCTTACAATTAATAATTTTTTAGAAACTAATACATTTACTTGAGTTACTTCAGTCTCTCTGGTACGACTGTCATAGCCAGCTGTCTGTGACAAGTACGTGTTAATTGGACTTGACTGACGTATTGGAACTATGTATACCCCTGACACTGGATGTCAGACAATTTGACATCTGTAATGAGGGTGGGGAAAAAGAAATCATCAGTGAATAATAGAAATAAAAACAAACATTTTACTGTTTTCGGTCATTTTCCCTGTCCGAACCCAGGACATTGTTTACTTTATCTCTCAAAACAGTGGTACATTAACTGATTGGTATTGGCAGGGTGGTGGAAGCTTATTTTCACATGATTATCCTAGATTTTCTAATAAGACCAGGTTATGATTCCTTTACCAATGAATTAAGTATATAGACGATCTTACATGATTATTATTGTGTATTATGTGTTATAGTGTATTATTGATTTTATCCAAAGAATTTATACTCGGTTACGAATGTAAGATTCTATATATCACAGAAGTAAATGAAAAAATCTAAGTCAATAGAAATATCTGCCAGCCTGCCTGCCTGTCTGTCAGAACACACTTTCGATGACACGTAATAATTTCACTTACAAATTGTGCCAATTTACATTTTTTACGGCGGCAATTTGTAAGAGAAATTTAATAATTGAATTATTCAATATTTTAATCTTCCAATGGGGTGAGAAAAACATTTGGTGAGTTTAAATTACTGCAGCCCAAAGGCTTCTTGTTAACTTTAATTTAACCCTTAGCCCGTTATGAATGTATAATGGTAATGTAATTTGGATCATTCCATTTATGTTACAAAGGGGTGTTTTGGGGGAAATGACTGATAAACAGCCGGACATTGTAAACTCTGATCAGCCTGCGAGTTACTCTGGTTTTACAATGGGCGCAAATGCTATTGTAGTCGCCCTTAGTAGGACAAGGGTTATTTTTCATACTCAATTAAAAATGGTAATATCAAATTCAATCCTTCTATTTACATTGTTATGTATGTTTTTCAAAATTAAGGAATGCAAATTCATGTATTTGTGGTAAAAATAGTGTTTTTAAGCTTCAATACATAGTGTTAGAACATTTTCACCAGCTTAGAGTTACAACTGTTCCCAAAGGGTACTATTCATAATTGTGAAACTCTGACAAGCGATAATGTGTTAGAACATCGATGTTGCCAGCATTGCACGCATCGTAACTTACGGCAATTAGCGCGTGAAAGTCAAGAGCATGTTACGTCTTACCAAAAAAAAAAAAAAGTTCAACTGCACCCTGTTTGTCTTAGCTCTGCCCAAAAGTAAATGTTTTTCATTGGGAATTAAAATGCAACATGTTAAAATAAATAATAAATAAATAATAACGTTAGCTATGTAGCGAAGTTGTAACGTGTCTGCTTTACAAATAAAGGGACAAACCAAATTAGTAATGTTACTACGTGCATTCTATAAAGTAAGATTTTAATTAATGATGAATATTAAGGTTTATAAATGTATTGTATGTATACCAAGCACGTAATTTGTACTCGTATTTGTTATTGTACACAAACACAGTGGTTCGGTCTGTGTCTATATGCACTAGTGTATTACGCTAAATAATCCATAGCTTTATTACACTTCAAGAAGTCATGTTATGTGATACCTGTAAAATATATAATTATTTAATTTTCATGTTATTTTATAAGTCAAAACACATACATTTCTTTTAAGACTATGCTTTTTCAGATAAAATAACAATGAGGGATAACAAAATATTCATTTTATTTTGCATTGCCTAACCATTTTCATATGGTGTTTTCTTAATATAAATCAGGGCTTGGAATAAATGGGTTACTTAACTTTAACTATTGCTTAAAACGTGTGCTTGTTTGATTGTCAACACACTATAACATTATATTATAATAAATGTCTTGCTGAAGCCATTTACTGTTGTGAGACAATTATAACTACCAGACTAATTGCCATATTCGGGAGCTGAAAGGTCTTCAGGGAATCAGCTTGTTCGGATTTGTAAAGGCAGATGACTGATATATTTGCTACCAAACATTCACATTTCTAACCTGCCATTTAAATGGTTAAACAATTTTAGTTTGTTACCTGTTGGCATTCCATTAATAATGTTTAACTGCTTATACTCATCGCCATTTTGTTTAAACACTATCCGGTCCTGAATACAAAACCTAAAGACTTAAATTCATTCTCATTTGCATTTCACTTTTGTTGCTAAATGTATAAAAGATTGCTACTGAAGCGCATATATGCCGAGGTGGTGGCCTCTGCCGAGGTATTGGCCTCTGCCGAGATGGAAGCCTCTGACTCTTCGAAACTATGCAGATTTTGAGCTACATGTGTATGTTGTTAGATGTGTATGGTGTTAGAACTAAATCTTTCCGAGACATTTTGCAAATAATGACAGAAATGCGGAATTCATAAATTCGAGAGAAAAAATCCTCGCTTTCGCGTTATATTATTAATTATAATTCAGTGGCAGTTGTGAAGCTTTAAGTTACTTGTTTAGCAATTTATTAGTTTCCATCATTAGATTTGATTGCCATACGAGCATAATTCCATCATTAGATTTGATTGCCGTACGAGCATAATTCTATTTTCATATAGATACATTTTCACTTTATCACATGAGAAATAGTTATGTTTCAACATAAAAAAATACTAAAGTGACCCTCATATGTTTTATCTGTTACTTAACACTGCACTGTCCCTATCTTCACTAATTACTCATGTTCCTACTGTGAGGCCTTGACCACAGTATGAACTTTAGATACCCAGACAATATAACCTCAAAAGATAACAGTGATTATCTTAATGGCTCTTTATTGGTCTGACCTTACACCAAGGGACCAATTTATCTTCGGCCAATGATTCAAAGCTAATAAGTCCTAGTCCTGTTTTATTGAATGCCTATTAAATAAGGTAGTTGGTCAACTTAATTGCCGCATATTGTTTACAAATGCAGGGGTCAACCACAATATTCCAGAACCTGAATTAAAATAATAATTATTAGTTGTTTAAATTGGGTAGCTTAATAGACACATGCATTTTTAAGAAATTTATCAATTAATAAATAATTGCATGTGCAAATGAAATAACTCAAGTAATAGTATTAGTTTCTAATAAGTCATTTGTAAGGACTCCAAATTTAGGCTCAACAATTGACTCCAAAATATTCACTCCATTAAGAACAAAAGAGCATAACAAAGAACAAATCGGAAGTGTTTATTAGTTTCTAAAAAGTTTACAGAAAAATATGACTCCAATTTAGACTCCAAAAATTTACTCCAAAATACTCCCTCCATTAAGAACAAAAGAGCATAACAAAGAACAAATCGGAACTGTTTATTAGTTTCTAAAAAGTTTACAGAAAAATATGACTCCAAATTTAGACTCCAAAAATTGACTCCAAAATATTCACTCCAAATTTGACCCCAAGCTCACTCCAAAATGTCACTCCAAGGTCACTCCAATTATTCACTCCACTCCACTCCAAGACTCCACACCAAGACTCCACTCCATATAATATACTATGCCATACGGGCATCATGTCTCATGAGTTCATAAATTCAGCCAAAGCACACTGAACTTTTAAATTAATAAAGGTTTAAGCTCGCACTATGCGTTATGAAGGTTTCAATATAACCTTTATTCAAGTACTGTATTTAAGATGACTTTAAGAGTTTCATGGTTCAGTACTATTAATATTACTTATACATTTGTCATAATTCTATATATTTCTGATGAGTAAAACATAAAAACTTGTATTATAATAAGACGAAATATTGAATACTTAAAATTTGATTTATTTAAATGTAACCAGGATAAAAATAAAAATTAGACGGGATTTATAAATCGAGACACACATTACAAAACATGTTCAACTGTCCAGACTCTATTGAGCCCATCCCTTTAAAGGGACACATGGCAATCTTGATTTTTTAAAAACTCGCGGCGTCCCTTATTCTCTGTATAGGTCACGCACTTCACCGCGAAGACTGCTTGTAGTAAAATGGTATTGAATAAATGATAAAAGTATTTAAAAATCTGAGACAACAAGTAGGTTAAAGGGACACACGGCAATCTTGATTTTTTTAAATCTTTATAATCATATATATTTTTCGCGGCGTCCCGTTATTTTTTCTCTTAACTCATGTAACTTGCATTTGTTTAATCATTAATGTTAAAAGGACACTGTCCGTAACTTTTAGCTTATAAAACACACACCACTAATTATGTTCGCAAACATTACATACCAAACATTACTGAATATTTACTAATTAAAGCAGGATTGTTTGATGGAATTCAGTCGCGGTACAAAAAAAAAGAGAAACCATTTCGGGCGTTTGAACTCGCAGCCCAAACTAAAATTAAAGTCGCGGTAATAATAGTGAACGTAAAGTAGTCGACCTAGCTCCAAACTGAGCTAAGCGGGCTATACATATTACGCCCTAAATACTATGGTGAGAACCTAATGCGCCAATGGAAGTCACGTGATCGCAGAAAAGGTAAATACGGTGGGTCCCACTTTATTTACAAATAATAATTTAAGCTTTTTTTTTCCAAACTCACGAATGTATTACTACAGACTTCTTAGTGTCTATGCTCATGTTTTCATGTATACATTTCACTGAATAAAAGTCAGACAGTTATTTGGTTATGCTCAATATCTGCTTTAATTATTAGAATAGTTCAAAGCAAATTGTTTTTACATATTACTATCTCTTTAGAATATTGCACCAATAATATATTTAAAAAAATGGTAAAATAACGAAGCATATTGAAATCTTATTTTTTTTATTGAATTATATGCAAGCAGTTTTAAAGTCAAAATGACGCAGGATAACTAATCGAGGAGCACTTTTTTTAATGTTTTAATAAAACTCAAGATTGCCATGTGTCCCTTTAAACAATATGAAAAAACAAAACAAAAAAACTAATGTTCTAATTCAGTTCAATTCAATTTGAGCTTTAGCTCGAGGGCCTCATATGGCTATCAAGGGCCAATTTCACAAAGAGGCACACCTACCCCAGTTAATAACCTCTAATTATTATTGGGGGGTGTAATCAGGCAGATGCGGGATACGTAACGGCCGTTTTTAAAGGTCGCCCGTATTTATACTTATTTAGGTTGGTATCAGGGTAATGTGTGATACGTAACGACCGTTTTTACAGGTCGCCCGTATTTATACTTATTGAGGTTGGAATCAGGGTGATGTGTGATACGTAACGACCGTTTTTACAGGTCGCCGGTATTTATACTTATTGAGGTTGGAATCAGGGTGATGTGTGATATGTAACGACCGTTTCTACAGGTCGCCCGTATTCATACTTATTGAGGTTGGAATAAGGATGATGTGTGATACGTAACGACCGTTTTTACAGGTCGCCCGAATTTATATTTATTGAGGTTGGAATCAGGGTGATGTGTGATACGTAACGACCGTTTTTACATGTCGCCGGTATTTATACTTATTGAGGTTGGAATCAGGGTGATGTGTGATACGTAACGACCGTTTTTACAGGTCGCCCGTATTTATACTTATTGAGGTTGGTATCAAGGTGATGTGTGATACGTAACGACCGTTTTTACATGTCGCCCGTATTTATACTTATTGAGGTTGGAATCAGGGTGATGTGTGATACGTAACGACCGTTTTTACAGGTCGCCCGTGATTATTCTTATTGAGGTTGAAATCAGGGTGATGTGTGATACGTAACGACCGTTTTTACAGGTCGCCCGTATTTATACTTATTGAGGATGGAATCAGGGTGATGTGTGATACGTAACGACCGTTTTTACAGGTCGCCCGTATTTATACTTATTGAGGTTGGAATCAGGGTGATGTGTGATACGTAACGACCGTTTTTACAGGTCGCCCGTATTTATACTTATCGAGGTTGGAATCAGGGTGATGTGTGATACGTAACGACCGTTTTTACAGGTCGCCCGTATTTATACTTATTGAGGTTGGAATCAGGGTGATGTGTGATATGTAACGACCGTTTTTACAGGTCGCCCGTATTCATACTTATTGAGGTTGGAATAAGGGTGATGTGTGATACGTAACGACCGTTTTTACAGGTCGCCCGTATTTATATTTATTGAGGTTGGAATCAGGGTGATGTGTGATACGTAACGACCGTTTTTACATGTCGCCGGTATTTATACTTATTGAGGTTGGAATCAGGGTGATGTGTGATACGTAACGACCGTTTTTACAGGTCGCCCGTATTTATACTTATTGAGGTTGGAATTAAGGTGATGTGTGATACGTAACGACCGTTTTTACAGGTCGCCCGTATTTATACTTATTGAGGTTGGAATCAGGCTGATGTGTGATATGTAACGACCATTTTTACAGGTCGCCCGTATTCATACTTATTGAGGTTGGAATAAGGGTGATGTGTGATACGTAATGACCGTTTTTACAGGTCGCCCGAATTTATATTTATTGAGGTTGGAATCAGGGTGATGTGTGATACGTAACGACCGTTTTTACATGTCGCCGGTATTTATACTTATTGAGGTTGGAATCAGGGTGATGTGTGATATGTAACGACCGTTTTTACAGGTCGCCCGTATTCATACTTATTGAGGTTGGAATAAGGATGATGTGTGATACGTAACGACCGTTTTTACAGGTCGCCCGAATTTATATTTATTGAGGTTGGAATCAGGGTGATGTGTGATACGTAACGACCGTTTTTACATGTCGCCGGTATTTATACTTATTGAGGTTGGAATCAGGGTGATGTGTGATACGTAACGACCGTTTTTACAGGTCGCCCGTATTTATACTTATTGAGGTTGGAATCAAGGTGATGTGTGATACGTAACGACCGTGTTTACAGGTCGCCCTTATTTATACTTATTGAGGTTGGAATCAGGGTGATGTGTGATACGTAACGACCGTTTTTACAGGTCGCCCGTATTTATACTTATTGAGGTTGAAATCAGGGTGATGTGTGATACGTAACGACCGTTTTTACAGGTCGCCCGTATTTATACTTATTGAGGTTGGAATCAGGGTGATGGTGATACGTAACGACGGTTTTTACAGGTCGCCCGTATTTATACTTATTGAGGTTGGAATCAGGGTGATGTGTGATACGTAACGACCGTTTTTACAGGTCGCCGGTATTTATACTTATTGAGGTTGGAATCAGGGTGATGTGTGATACGTAACGACCGTTTTTACAGGTCGCCCGTATTTATACTTATCGAGGTTGGAATCAGGGTGATGTGTGATACGTAACGACCGTTTTTACAGGTCGCCCGTATTTATATTTATTCGGCGAGAGATCGGGATGATGTGGGATATGTAACGATCGTTTTTACAGGTCGTTCATGCTTATACTTAAGGGCCTTGGATATGGGGTGTTGTGTTTGTAGGTGTGCTATTGATTTTGATCAGCTGTTTGCAAGAAGGTTCGAATAAGACTTCCCGTTCCACGCTGACATAAAACGTCGGAGTAGTTTGTGTAAAGAGAAACTACTGTTTTTTCATTTAAAAACAAAACAATATTAAAACATTACAACATTACAGTGGCATATGTTTCCAGCCCACACGCCTGCTTCCAATCGCCAAAGAAATCTTTTCTACACAGTTGTGTTGCACGACGATGTGATTATGGTCATGTACGTATCGAATACTTGTCATACACAAATCATGCAAATCATCACACAGATGTAAATGTTATCAGCCGCAGGCTAATATTTCAAATGAACAAGAGGGAGGTAAATAGGCTAAACTATATCAGTGAAGAACATGACCCACAGAGTTATCTGTGACATACCGGCCATAAACGAAATGGACTCTCAATATAACGTATTTACGTTATTTTGAGCATACACGCATCAACTAATTTCGTCGTGCGCCCCAAGGAAAACGGCGTGCGCCTCATTTTTTATTGCAAAAATGTAAAGATAACACATGTAACTAACTTGGAAAAATGTCAAATAGCGTCAGAAAAATCGGAAAGCGTAAAAAAAAAGGGACGAAAATAGTCAATAAACGGTTAAAATGGAGCAAAAAATGAGATATTTTGATAAAAAAACTGCTCTCAGGCGCACATAAGTATGTACATTCTTCGTATACAACTAGTAAGTTAAGGGAGACGTTATAAAATATGCTTAGATGTCGGGTTTTCCATGTCAAACTGAAACAAATGTCAAAATACGGACGCTGGAATTTGCCGATGTTTTCGTGACGAAAATAACGCATTTAAGTTGTTACGAAAATAATGTGTATACGTGACACCCCTGACTGCTATCCGAAAATAACTTGTTTGCGTTATTTTGAACGCAGTAATAAACTAAACAAGTTATTTCAACAAAACATCGTGGTAAAAAAAAAGTGAATTAGTCACAGCCTGTTGTTCTTTTAAGAATATATTACTATGCGACAATAACTGCCTGGCCGACTATGAAAACCTATTTAATAACAGATTACCGGAAAATAACTTGTTTGCGTTATTTGAAAGAACACTGTAATAACATAAACACGTTATTTCAAAGATTTTGATATGAATCATATTTAACACATGTTTAATAATAGTATAATATGCGTAAATAACCATGGTTACCAAGTTTCTATGTATATATGTAAATCAACAAATGCCCGTCAAAGAATGTTTGGCTATCCGAAATTAACTTGTTTGCGTTATTTTGAATGCAGTAATAAACTAAACAAGTTATTTCAACAAAACATCGTGGTAAAAAAAAAGTGAATTAGTCACAGCCTGTTGTTCTTTTAAGAATATATTACTATGCGAAAATAACTGCCGGGCCGACTATGAAAACATATTTAATAACAGATTACCGGAAAATAATTTGTTTGCGTTATTTTAAAAGAACATTGTAATAACCTAAACACGTTATTTCAAAGATTTTGATATGAATCATATTTAACATAGTTTAGTTATAGTATAATATGCGTAAATAACCATGGTTACCAAGTTTCTATGTATATACATGATATATGTAAATCAACAAATGCCCGTCAAAGAATGTTTACTATCTGAAAATAACTTGTTTGCGTTATTTTGAACGCAGTAATAAACTAAACAAGTTATTTCAACAAAACATCCTGGTAAAAAAAAATGAATTCGTCACAGCCTGTTGTTCTTTTAAGAATATATTACTATGCGAAAATAACTGACGGGCCGACTATGAAAACCTCTTTAAAAACAGATTACCGGAAAATAATTTGTTTGCGTTATTTTAAAAGAACATTGTAATAACCTAAACACGTTATTTCAAAGATTTTGATATGAATCATATTTAACATAGTTTAGTTATAGTATAATATGCGTAAATAACCATGGTTACCAAGTTTCTATGTATATACATGATATATGTAAATCAACAAATGCCCGTCAAAGAATGTTTACTATCTGAAAATAACTTGTTTGCGTTATTTTGAACGCAGTAATAAACTAAACAAGTTATTTCAACAAAACATCCTGGTAAAAAAAAAATGAATTCGTCACAGCCTGTTGTTCTTTTAAGAATATATTACTATGCGAAAATAACTGACGGGCCGACTATGAAAACCTCTTTAAAAACAGATTACCGGAAAATAAATGTTTGCGTTATTTTGAAAGAACACTGTAATAACATAAACACGTTATTTCAAAGATTTGATATGAATCATATTTAACACATGTTTAATAATAGTATAATATGCGTAAATAACCATGGTTACCAAGTTTCTATGTATATATATAAATCAACAAATGCCCCGTCAAAGAATGTTTTACTATCCGAAAATAACTTGTTTGCGATATTTTGAACGCAGTAATAAACTAAACAAGTTATTTCAACAAAACATCCTGGTTAAAAAAATGAATTCGTCACAGCCTGTTATTCTTTCAAGAATACATTACTGTGCGAAAAATAACTGCCGGGGCCGACTATGAAAACCTATTTAATAACAGATTACAGAAAAATAACTTGTTTGCGTTATTTTGAAAGAACACTGTAATAACCTAAACACGTTATTTCAAAGATTTTGATATGAATCATATTTAACACATGCTTAATAATAGTATAATATGCGTAAATAATCATGGTTACCAAGTTTCTATGTATATATGTAAATCAACAAATGTCCGTAAAAGAATGTTTTACTATCCGAAAATAACTTGTTTGCGTTATTTTTGAACGCAGTAATAAACTAAACAAGTTATTTCAACAAAACATCCTGGTAAAACAAATAGTGAATTCCTCACAGCCTGTTGTTCTTTTAAGAATATATTTACTATGCGAAAATAACTGCCGGGCCGACTATGACATCCTATTTAAAAACTGATTACCGGAAAATAACTTGTTTGCGTTATTTTGAAAGAACACTGTAATAACCTAAATACGTTATTTCAAATGATTTTGATATGAATCATATTTAACACATGTTTAATAAAAGTATAATATGCGTAAATAACCATGGTTACCAAGTTTCTATGTATATATTATAAATCAACAAGTGCCCGTCAAAGAATGTTTTACTATCCGAAAATAACTTGTTTGCGTTATTTTGAACGCAGTAATAAACTAAACAAGTTATTTCAACAAAACATCGTGGTAAAAAAAAAGTGAATTAGTCACAGCCTGTTGTTCTTTTAAGAATATATTACTATGCGAAAATAACTGCCTGGCCGACTATGAAAAGCCTATTTAATAACAGATTACCGTGAAAATAACTTGTTTTGCGTTATTTTGAAAGAACACTGTAATCACCTAAACACGTTATTTCAAAGATTTTGCTATGAATCATATTTAACACAAGTTTAATAATAGTTTATTATGCGTAAATAACCATGACAACGCGTTTGTGTTCATTTAAAAGAACACTGTAATAACCTACAACAACACGTTATTTCAAAGATTTTGCTATGGATCATATTTAACACAAGTTTAATAATAGTTTATTATGCGTAAATAGCCATGACAACGTGTTTGTGTTCATTTAAAAGAACACTGTAATAACCTAAACACGTTATTTCAACACAATTATTAATTACTGACCGTCGTGGTCAGACAACAGGTAATTCAAATAAAATATATTGTGCATTCGTCATGTTCGTCACAGCTTCTTCGTTTAATAATATATTACTGTCCGAACATAACTGCTTTGCATTATTTTGAAAGAATTTACTGTATATCCGAAAATAACGTGTTTGTGTTATTTGAAAGAACTGTATAACATGTATAATAACCCTAATACGTTATACAGTTATATAAACGAATCATATTCACTGCCCATCGTGGTTAGAATAGAGGAAATGAAAACGTATGCATTCTTCCAAGCCGTTTCGTTAAAGAATAATTACTATCTGAAAATAATTGTTTGCGAACTCTGTAATAACCTAATAATAGATTACCGGAAAATAATGTGTTTGTGTTATTTCGAAAGAACACTGTAATACCCTAAGTGTAAGTATAATCATGGTAATATAAGTATAAACTGATAAACAGGATAAAACTTACTTAATTACACTCATCAACTGTTTCATGCCTTATTCATGTTAGGTTTAGGAACAGTTTGCAAATAGGTATAGTGTCTTACACAGTAAAATCAGAGACGATAGATGTCGTCTCGAATAATCAGGATAATACCCGCGATGTTATCATACTTACTCTGTTTGAGTTTCTTAAAAAAAAGTAAAATAGACAGATAGAGGACGTGTGTTTAATCTCATAATATTGTGATTGATGATGCAAGTTATTTTAAAACTGTCATAATAAAACCACATTTTAGGTTTATACTAATTAACGTATATAAAATCAAAGAGTATTTGTGATGTCGTTTGCATTTTAGAATACGTTTGCCTTCTTGTTTGTCTGTTTGCGTGTTTGATTCAGTGTTTTGTGGTTGAATGTCCTCCTTGAATGCTACATTCCCTGTCTGATCTTTATATATTTCTTTACCAGTACACTAATGTACACTATATATACTATATATAGCGACTGGCTCTCTCTATGTATTTAAACTGTCTACGACCAACATGTATAATACGGATATAAACTGCAGAAAACGAAAATCACCAGGGTGAGAAAAAAGAAACGTGGCTAATGTACAAACTGTGTATGTCGCTACCACGAGACAATTACATTTCATACCAACCCCCGTCACACATTTCAATTTACATGCAAATTATCATTGAATTCAAATTAAGGGGAATAAGCGAGTAAAGAAATTTGATTATGTCAATCGCTCTTAAAAGAGTTACACCCCTTTCAAAATGTATAGCAAACCATAAGGAAACCAAAATAACGTATTCCCGTTATTTTCAAATTATGATCAAAGGGAGACAACAGTTGTTTCTTTACGAAAATAACGCATTTAAGTTATTACGAAAATAACGTGTATACGTGACACCCCTGACTGCTGAAGTAGCTAATCATAGCATTGCATAATAGTCATCATGCATTATACACTTCCTGATCATGTTTTATCCTCGGTCGAAATCATTGTGACTTTAAAGTCCAGTTACTAGGTGAGCATGGGAGGTGCGGCACCTTAACTTAACTATCATGAACATACTAAATAGAGTCTGCTATACATTTCTCTCACGTTTGTGTTCGTTGCTTCCAGGGGATCACCTTTTCATTATATAATGGCAGTCATATTTAGCGTTCATTTAGTTGTATGTAGCCGCCTGACCTGGAATCAGTAGTATATTACTTACTGCCCTTTGGAATCGTCGTGTTCACTCATGTTCAGCACTTATTGACGTTCATCGTTCGTTTAGTGCAGTTAGGCGGCTGTATAGGTCACCCGACTATAAATCTGTCGTGTTATTGGTTACTGGTCCTTTGAGGTCTTCGAGTCCAGCCATTGTGGCTTTGAAGTAGAATATCGCTTATACCGGTACTAGAGACGTGAGAGGGTTTGTACCTTATATTACCTCTCGTAAACAGACTTTAAATAGAAAAATCACCTAAATGATATCGCAAACATTTGATGATATAAATATTGATTTTGAATATGATACATTTAGCCGGGAATCTAAGTTGTCGCCCCTTTTGTTGGAAATCTGGGATGCCGACATAACGTCATCAATATGAGTTCCTGCAAGAGAAATTCGAGATCTGATTCGATGTTGCGATTGTATATTTCTTAAACAAACAATTCTCGTGAAATAGATACTCTCAAAACAATCAATTTTATGACATATGACACCAAAGATGTTACATTTAACCAGTAATACATATATTGTATTCGGCGGCTTATTCTAGATTCCGTTGTGGCATAGCACCAATACTAGAGACTGGAAGATATGAAAGACTTCATATTAGTAAAAGAGTTTGTCCATTTTGTAATGTTCAGGTGGAAGATGAGTTACATGTTATGATAACATGTCCTTTATATCATGATATCAGAGCTAATTTATATGATAAAGCAACAAGCCTAAATCCCTATTTCAATAACTCTACAGATGGAAAAAATAGTATATTTATTCACAAGTGCAGACTTAATTCGTGTATGTGCCAAATCCTGCTACTTAATTCTTCTACGTCGATCTAGCTTTTGGTATCGCTAGTCTTTTTTCCGTCTTAAATATGCCAAACAATGCCAATTTTATATCTGTAAATAAGGTCTAACTAATGCGCAATAGTGCTTTCTTTTCTTTTCTTTTTGTCAAATCTTACAATACTCATGCTTAGTACATATTGTATAGATAGATTAGCACCCTTTACATATTCTTAATGTGTAATATATATGCTAATATCGTTTGAGTTTGATGTTATTAGCTACTTTTAAAATATGTTAATAGTTTTATAACTATAGTCTCTTATAATTATAATTAGAATGGCATGGCCATCTTATAATGTTTACGATGTTTTATTTACGTTTGTATTTATTGTAAACCATGATGAGACTTTAATAAAGAAATATATATAACAATGTATTACAATTATCATGTACATCACACCTCACGTGATAAAACAGACGTTTGTCTGCAACAAACAGAAAAACAAAACTATTATCGAATAATGATGGTCATGAATAACAATTTGTCAGACATACTGTATCGCAAGCGACTAATAATATTCACACCATTTCCTACAGAAGCATAACCTTTATCTATAAATGTCAAAGTTTTAGCTGACACAGCATTTTTTCCAATAGTGAATATAGAACGCATCAACAGCCCGTATATCTTATAACCAGAGAAGTACATGGGCGCTACACTGTATTGTTTGTTTATTTGTTTGTTTGAATGGTGTTTAGGTCATTTTTAGCACATGGTAGCGCCATCCCAATCCATTTTTCTTGGGTAGAGCCACTACTGTATACCTCCCGCTATCCGTAAGAATCGACACTTTCCACTTTTCTTTTTTTTTCCTAATGTACAACAAAAGAATAATAATGATATGTGTGAAATAATTAGATCAACGGTCATGAAAAACATCCACTCTATGACACATAATTCAATTTGTCGGAGATAATATTTCCTGTTGGCCCTTTACCCAAAAGATCAAATAAAACAAACAAAATCACATCTAGATATAAGATTTTGAATATCAATAATAACCAAATTACCTCTTTTAGAAGTTTTGTCATTTTTAAGAAGAAGAAGAAGACTTTATTCATCAATTAGTAGGCCAGAGGCCCGTGAGACATAGCTTGCATTCATACAAGCAATTGACATAGCAAGATAACAAACAGTATTTTAAGTAATATGAATATATGCTATATACACAATTTATGACAGAAAATAAGCGGAGAAGAAATAAACGGAAAAGGTGAGAAACAGCCTTTCAAATTATATTGCCAGTGTGAAAATAATCTGTATTGATATTCTAATATCTATACTATCATATATAGTTTATATTACAGTATAATCAACGATAAGTGATAGCCGTTTTTGTTTGTAAATACCACAATGCTCTCTACTATGTATTTGATTTCCAAAGTTCTACAAAAACAAAAACAAAATGATCAGAGCACAAAAGTAAAAGTTAAAGGTTTTAACCGTGTCGAAAGACATGTAACAATATAAAATTATTAAACATATGATACTATGAATGTTGTATTTTTCTGAGTTCAACTGCTTTGAAGATGTAAACACTTAATTTCTTTGTTACATTTTGATTTTGAGTTTCGAACAGTAATTTTGATTTATACATGCTTGGTCTAGCCCAGAAGAAGCGGTTTATATACGTTTTACGCAAATCATTATACAGCAAACATTCTAATAAAAAATGATATTCGTCCTCTATTTTTTGACAAACAGTACGTAATCTGTTTTCGACCTGCACTCTCGGTCTTTGCCATCTGCCAGATTCTATACACAACTTATGAGAAGAAACAATGTCTCGTCATTAACCATAACAGATTATCACACGGCAATTTTGAATCTTAAATGTTAAATGGAATATTGTGTTCTCAATTATGTCTGCTAACAAACATCACAAACTGAAACTTCGTAATCACTTAAAAGCAGGCCTATGGAAATAACAGCATTAACAGTGGGTACTTGTTCTCAGTATTTATTATATACCTATCAATAATTATATACACAGTACATTCATTTTCTTACAGTGGTATACAAAAACCTGTATCACCTCTAGAGGTTTTCTGAATCCGTATCAGTATGCTACTAAAAATAGATTCCGTATCACTATCCTACTTAAAATAGAAAAGAGAAATTCCTAATAATGCTCGCATTTACACCAGTTTGCACGAGAACGTCAAGACGACGTTACGTCAAACAAACAAAACAGGTACGTCGCACCAATGAACTTTAACTTTAAATATATCAAAGTACGCCCATTTCTACGATTTATAAAAAATTCTAATACACCCGCACTATATAGCCTAGTTTAAAATATCTCGTTATATTGAACGATATATCACTGTAATATTTGCAACGTTAGGAGAATAAACATTGCGCATTGCGCATTCCGCATCGTAACGTATGCAACGTTAGGAGAGAGCAAGCAAAGCAATGCGAAAGATTTCGGATGTGTGCGTTATTTTCAAATTTTAGGGGTATTAGAATAGAAATAGAACATCGTTTACGGTGAATTATCTATAATATATCACGGTTTGTCGTTCAAGTGTAAACAATAAGGGCGAGTGAAATTATTGTTTACAATTGAACTCCAAACCGTGATATATTAAACGATAATTCACAGTAAACGATGTTCTATTTCTTAAATAAGCCTTCAACTATTTAGAAACCTTCTTTATTGCATACGTATGCAACATAAATGTAACTATTTTAATCATATGTAGGAAGTATATAATAAAAGGATCATTACTGGAGTAGCGTGTTCTGAAAGGTTTGTATCACCTCTCGTTGGTAAAAGCCAGATAAAGGATCATACTCGAGGCATTTACCTACTCGAGGCGATACACACTACTCTAGTAATAATCCTATTATATCCAGGTGTGTCGGGCCAATTAGATGCTTTATTTGAGATGTAAAATGTATATTATATTGCCGACTACGCAGCACGTTTTTCTAACTACTGTTTATAATGACATGGCTTACGATCTGGGAGTGTAATAATAAAATCCTATATCTTCTATAATCCACCGGTTGTATAGACGTCATGTTTGATGACCGATATCCAGCCTATTGTATTGACGAGTAGTGACAAAACGCCAAAAAGCGTGCATTAAGATATATTTCCCATCGCTACCTTTCATTGAAACAGCATAAAAACCAATTGGACGTCAAGCCTATTTGCGGGAAATGGTGGAGAGACTTTTAATCAGTAAGACATATACTTTTCTGAGACTATAGTGTTATTCAACATTGTTACAGATGATAAGTTCCGCTCAATAATGCGCGTGTAGGTCTCACACCTCAATTAATTTTTCCATAGGTTTACAGTACATCCGTTTCCAACATCTGAGCTTCAAAGCAGGACAGCAGACATTGTTGTTGGTTTAATATCTTCAGTATAGCCAAGACCAGTAATTTAAAACAATAAAATACATAAGTTAGCCAGGTTGGGGTTTTTTCTCGCTCATGTGTTGTGACCCCTATGGAAAATACAACATTCATACACCAGCTGAATATGCGGTGCTTCGGTCAAACACTTCTGAAATTTGAATGAAACCAAATATCAACATGGGACTTTCTGTATCATATCACTGCAGATGAGCAAAGAAAACCCTATTTTTCAAATTAAAAATTGCCTAAAATTGAGAAAAAAAATAGAATTATTTTCTGTTTTCCTTTTGTTTCCAGGTCCGTGAGCTTTCAGGGGAGATAATAGAGGTGTGAGACCTGCATGTAAACATCTTAAAACAGAATCAGTTTCGATTATATTGTTTTATTTATTTTTTATTAATTTTATTTTTTGTACTAAAATCATTAAAATAACTGTTAACATATCTTGTATTTAGTGTAGCTAAAATGTTTATTTGTTTTTCCTTTATACAAGATAAAAAGTACACCGTTTCATGGTTTCGTATCCCTATGGGTAATAACTGCGCACCTCTTGTCGTAGATTTGTTTTTGTATTTCTATGGAAGATATTTTGAGTCTTTCACCAGATACTCAGGCAGATGTAATTGAAGCCTTTAATGACACCTCGCGGTATCTGAAGGACAATTTGCACTTTGACAATCGTTTCTTTTCTAATATGGTTAATACTATCTATCCTAAAGAACTACAACTCAAAAAAGCTAAAAGTTCTGATACTGTCGCTTCTTTTCTTGATTTACATCTCTCTATTGAAAATTGAGAAATAATTAGTAAAATTTATGACAAGAGAGATGATTTTAATTTTGATTTATCCCCATTTAAATAGGGATGTTCCCCGGGCTACTTCTTTCGGGTTCTTTGTCTCCCAACTTATTCGTTTTGTCTAGAGCTTGTAGTCGTGTTGAGGACATTGTATAAATAAGAAGCTACTCCAACGGAGCTACCATTAACTTCAAAACCTTTGCAAAATTGCATTACCGTAACCCTAATCTATTTTTAAAATAGAAAAGTAATTTAAGAACTCTTCTGCGACGAGGACTATCAGAACTGGATTTCTAAGATGATGTGATTTACACACTTCGTAAGATCCTTGGTCATAATCACTTTCATACAATATGTTTGTTTATTTCTAGTTGTGATAGTCCTTGTCGCAGAAAAAATCTCAAATTTCGTTTCAGTATATTTATGTTTTCGAGTGTCGAAAAACGCCGAACGACGCAAGGTCTTCAATTAGTTCTTGAACTTTTATTGTAAACATAAATTTTAGATTTGGCATTAACTCGTTAGCTTTTTTTAAATTTAAACTATAACGGTAACATTAATAGCGAGCTCAGCTCGCGTCGCGAAGCGACGCGCGCGCAAGCGAGCTCTACGGTAACGCAAGTACCAAATACTACGGGGGAAAAAACGTGGTGAAAAATCAAAACACAGTTAACACCCTTGTTAAGGGGAGGTCATGGCTATATTCGTTAACTCCCATCTGTGTATGGTATCCGGCCCATCTCTATTCGCGTTGGATATAGTCCATCCAGTTGGCCGGTTACCAGACTTCATTGTTAATGTGACGTCATTAGGTAAAATTTATAAAAATAATCGTGATTATTACCAGATGAGAGTCAAGGTAACGGTATTTCTACCTAAACTTTAAAAGCTACTACAGTATCGATAATCTAAAATACAATGTTTAACTTTAAATGAAAACGCATCGCACTTTAGTGATATAGATAGATAGATGTTACGGTAAAGTCGGTGGGTGGGGAAACTTTAACCACGCAGTCTGCTGCAATCTCTCCCAGAGGCATTACCAAGGGTAACAACCTACGTCACGCGCACGCACCAGAACAGATCCGTTTACATACAGAGACGCTCGATTAGGAAGCTGGTAAGTGTATTTTATTAGGATTTAGGAAACATTTGGTAAATTGACAATGCCCACCGTACCCTATGGATTAGAAGGTATTTATTAAACCTTAAATATAAGCTGTAAACTCCCAGCCGTCTGTCAGTTTACTTCGATACAATCTCATTTCACAGTCGGGTACCGTTTACATTTTGATGGAAACGTTCGTATTTTTGCTTTAAATGGCTTACCAATTTTTACTTATTTGATCAATTGTCCAAAAAAAGTGAAAGTTGATCCCGTTTACAGCAAAACGAAAGACGATATTGTTTACATCCATGTCTAAAATTTATCAATGATACAGTTTACATCTAAAAGCATGTAAACTTTGCAGCATTAATAAAGGAATCTTTTTATTTATATACTCGGCATCATATTCCATTTGTATATTATATAAAACTATGATAACAGTGTGGTTATATGTTATATTTGAAGATTGCTTTCGAATTTTCTACGGGCCATGACAACATTAGGCTGGTTTAAAACTGGTTCCACGTGCTATATTGGATATATGTCAGTGGACCTGGATTACATTCTGCATGGGCATTCGATAACGCTCCAGTCCCCAAGTTGTTCTTCTGTGTTCATATTGTTTATGGGTGCAAAGCGCTTACCTGTCTAATCCCTCGTCCTAACCCCTTTACATTATACTTCAAATGTGCATTCTTCTGTGTTGTTCATATTAATAATAGTCTGGAGTCAGCGAGTTGGCTTATTTAAAGACCGAAGTGTTTAAATAACCAACGAGCTGAGACAGACTATCTTTTTTGTAGCTTGGTGTACTTAGTAACACTGTGACGTCAGAGTGACATCCGTACTCTAAATTCCTCTATCTGGTAGTTGTAGTACGGTATAGCCCATTTAGTTACCTTAAATTAAAAGATTTTATGCTTTGCATTCATCAAAGGAAATGTCACCGACCATGCTACAATAAATGGATAAACGTGCATAATTATGCCCACTTTTGTTACTAAATATCCAACGCTGGTCCGTCCGATCCTGTTCTCCCAGAATATGGTTTATTTATGGTAAATTTTCATTTCTGTGTTGTTTATGAAATCGTGTAAGGGTACACAGCTAATACCTATGCCCAACTCAATCATTTACCCCACACACAAAAGGACACACCGTCAAGTCTGTCCGATGTTTATAGTCACACACTGTATCATTCGTACGCCCGTCCGTCCAAACAATGGTGTCCGGACTTTTAACTTGTGTAATTGGAATCCTCTCTTCTCCAAAGTTGTTCAAATTGTATATGGGCACATTGCCTCGGCCGAGTTCGAACGTCAGCCCCATCGCCCCAGAAATCCCAGAGTTATGCCATTTGGATTCCTTATTAATCTGTGAAGCAATAACTTTGGCATGCGTGTCCTTCGAAGACATTTCTACTATTATTTTGATTTCAGGTGACAATCCGCGTTAAAAAAACAACATCTGAACTTATTAAGGTATTATTAGCGTTTGTCTTATTTACGATTTAATAGATGAGTTTTCCATAAAGATTTTATATAAAATGATAATCGATCATGTAAACAGCATAACGAAATATAATTGTTTACTTCTAAATGCAGAATGGTAAATTGTAATTAACGTATGTTATATATATTTTCAGACATGGATTCCAAAGTCTGTCGTTACTGTGGGAAGTTATTTAATAACAGAAGTTCGCACAGCCAGCATGAATTACGGCATCGTAATGAAGGGCCTCATAAATGTCTGCCATGTGGAAAGGCCTTCTTTAGTGCCTATCATCACAAAAGACACATGGACAGTCATAAACATGATAAACAAGAAAAACACATTATTTGTATAATATGCGGAAAAGGGTTCCTTAGAGAATCAGAAATGACACGCCATACAAGGAGAGAGAAAAACAAACTGAGATTTAAATGTTCAAAGTGTGATATTTTCTTCGACTTATGGACCATGAAAGCAGCCATACGGGTGAAAAAAGACATAGGTGTGAAATTTGTGGGGAAATGTTTAGGTATAAAACTAATCTTCATAGACACAAACATGTGCACACTGAACCAAAGTTTAAGTATTTAAACTGTGAGAGGACATTTCATTCTAGAGATAGATTGAATTAGCATGTGAAAACTAATCACCATTCAGAGCATATAAAATGCAAAATTTGCACACAAAAATTTAAGTCTAAGAAATATTTAAACATACATGAACTTATGAATGCGCATTAACGTAGTAATCTGAACATTATTTTCCATACAATAAATTACACTTATAAGTATCCCATTCATTTGATATATTTCAAATGGTTTTGTTTCAATGCTGTTTCACGTTACTGTAGCACATGTTAGGCCATATATGACGTCTTTCAAACGGAATGGACGATTTTGACACAACATCGTATGCAAACCCTTCAATATATTGAATCTATATTCATCAAATAAAATTGAAAATAAATAATCAATAAGACAGCCAGTTTACATCCAGTCACCGCTTTTAAAGAACGTGTTTAACATTTGAGCAAATGACGATTAAAAAAATGCTATTACCATTTAAAACCGTGTTACTTATAAGTGTCGTCTAGTGTAATGTAAAAAGAGGGTAAGAAAATTGTTTCAGCTTTGTATATCAATCGTCACGTTTTCTTTAATAAAGATCTATTTACATTCTTTTACAACTTTAATCGTAAAGGTAATACTAACATATCAATCAAAGTTGAAATTTACCATATTTTTATTAAATTAAACGTGTATATCATTAAACGTGTATATCAGAATATATCTTCGTGAAATACTTTTCTTGTTTTGTGTTTCATTTACTGTATATAAAGACTTTTTTGTTCTCAAAACTTTTGCTCAAATTATGTCGCTGTACTTTTCATTAATTCGGCTGGATTTGTTTTTAACTCAATCATACACGAGTATGTTTTTATTTTGAGGTGTTAATGTTTAATAACATTGGGACGACTTTTTGTATTCTGATAAACATGATATAATTAATTATCAGTATTTTTAGTTTTGTTGTTGGAGATGTAGATGTTATGTTTGTGTTACGCTTATGTTTTTCTTTTTTTCGTGTTACTGAACGAATCAATGGTAGTTTTTGATAAAAACAAAAAACAAAAAAACATTCATATGTATTTTGTCACAGAGCTGACACAGTTAAGTATTTTACTAAGTATTAATATAAAATCAACTACAGAGCGAAACCTCAGCTCATCTTGACCTTTTTATTTTATCAGAAATACAAATTTGACAGAAATTGGTGTAGTCACGTTACCTTTTTTCCACATTTTACACATTATTTCATGCAATGAATATGGTTTAAATATGTAAGTCGTGCTTAAAAGCGGATTTTAATATGTTGGTGCCTTCTACCATTTTGAAATTAAATTGATTGTCTGGTGTTAATCATCAGGTGTCATTGCAAATAAAAAGACAAACATGTCTAATTACCGGGCAGAAACATATTGTTGATTTGGTTGTTCAACTCAATTATAAATACACTCTGATTAACCATTGATCCTCAGCTGTTTGTTTTATCTCATTTAACAAATGCATCAGGTATGCTCCGTTTAACGAGTTGGTTTAATAAATAAATATATATATATAAATATACATAATTATATATGAGATTTTTGAGTTTTATTGTTCGATCCAGTACAGTATGCAGATCTTTCATTCAATACCCATTTTCTTGGTCAACAACATCTTTGACTCATTTCGTCTTGCTTTTTTCATATCTAACTCCTAACGTTCCTTTCTGTAACGCGTTTATGTTAATGTGGCGTTCCAATGCCATATTAACATTAACTCAATGCGCTGGTTGTATACAATACCTTCTTCTTTATCAAATGGTAATCTGGAAGGCTTGAACCTCTTTTGATAAGGTGACTTCGTTGGGGGTGAACCTTATAGTCCTTGGGGACTGTGACTTTGTTGGAGTGAACCTTATAGTCCTTGGGAACTTTTGAAGCTGTGTTCGTTTCAAACTGTTCCGTTCATATGGAGATGGCTTGAAGACAGGTGCCTTGAATGTTTCTTGAACCGATGATGAAATCCTCTCTCCGATGTTTCTTTATTCTGTGCAAGTTCAGACTTGATTTTTTCCGCGGCATTGTCACTTGAAAATGAAATAACGAATTATGCTTCTGTTAGTTCTTTTTAAAGTACATGATGAAACCATTAGTTAAGATGAATATTGAGTATATAACTAGAAAGACTAATTTTATTAAGATTGTTTCGCACTGAAATTTTAGATGTAAACTATCATTTATACGTTTTAGACTTGGATGTAAACAGTATCATGATCCATTTTGCTGTAAACGATATCAATTCTTATTTTTTATGAACAACTCATCAAATACGTAGAAATTCCACTGATACACTACGTATGCATTAAGAGCAAAGGGTTATATGCTAAAATTACTGCGTAAGTAAACATTGGTAAGCCATTTAAAGCAAAAATACGAAGGTTTCCACCAAAATGTATACGTTACCCGGCTGTGAAATGAGATTGTATCGAAGTAAACTGACAGACGGCTGGGAGTTTACAGCTTATTGTTTTATTTATCTCGAGGATTTAACCGGGTGTAAAAAAAAGAGGCATTTTTGGTAATATTGTCATATTTTATAAATGTTTGACCTTTCTGGGTAAGTTGTTGATACAAAAAGCACACACAGTTGTTTGGCTAATGATGTGCCCAGGCCTATGAAACACTTAATATTGGGGGCCAATTTTGCTCTTTATTATACCTAGTCCTTTACATATTTGTTTGGAGTCCTTGTTTCAGCCAAAGGGTTTTCAACATCTAAATGCATATGTTTGATGTTATCTTCATAACCATATATCATTGGAACTGGATTATTTTGTGTTAATTTTTAAAAAAAATACCTTTTTTGAAAATCGATTATACAGATAAAAACAACAACCTGACAGACAACTTACACCTTTTGATAGGGCTTTGACCATGTAAACTTCATGTTGCTGAGTCAGCAGAAAATTAGGAATCTCAAATAACTTAAGCTAGGTTGATATTTTGGTTCTAATGTAAATAAAGGTATATGTATGAGTCTAGTGTAAATGACTGCTAGTCAGTGAGTGAAAAATAAATTTACACATATTGGTCTAGTGTAAATGATTACTGTACATATTATTGTATGTGTATGCAAGGAACGATAACTCTGGGTAGAGATGCCAAGTTTCCAAGAAATGTGCGCGTTTTTATTTAGAACTCAGATGGTGAACGATTCAGTTATTTTTATTAAGTTCTGAAAAATGGTTTGGCGTAGGAACAGGGGTGGGGTGGGGGCCCAATAATCTGAAAGTGTGGTGGGGTGGGGGGGGGGGGGGGTGGAGAGGGAGTGATCAGCTTATGTTAAAAGGGGCCCGGGCGGCAGAGTATGTTTTGGCTCCCACTCCACCCCCTGCCGCCTGCCCCACCCCCCAAATAAAAACAACAACAGTGTCCCGAAATTTTAGTCTAGTGGTAAAAAAATGCATTTGCATCGGAACGATTATATTCGATTCTAACACAACAATACCACATTGTTTACGCTATTGTGGGGGCACTATATATTATCTCGGAGGTCAAGGTAACCAGGGTGCTATGTTTACAGGCTGTTCCATTGGGCGCCCCCGTATGCAAAGTTCTGCGCGGTACAATATGCTTAAATACATTTGTATCACGTGACAAACAATTAGGTCATTGCTTACGTATTTATGATTTTATCATTACCAACCTCCCAAGGCACATTATTATTGATACTATAACAACAGGTAAATAATGTGTATTTAAGAATTGATTCACTAATTTTCGGTATTCCTGGGGTTTTAAAGACGGTAGTGGTTGGCAAATTTACCATAAGCGCAAAGTGAATGGAAAATTTACCATGAAGCTATTTATGGTAAGTTGCCATTCACTATCACCATTCAAACCGCAATATTTACATTTATATTGCATTGACCGTAAATGAAACACATTCATGTTCTGCATTTAAATTCGTTTAACTTGAGAACTGTCACCAAAGAACATAAAAGGATTAAATTCAATATTTCGATATTTTTACGGGTTATGAAAAACATAAGCTAGTTTAAGTTTAGCGAGAAGTGTCTCGGACTTCACACTATTTAAACTAGCCTAATATTTTCATAGCCTATCGAAAAATCTAAATATTGAATTAAATCCTTAAAAAATCAATTCTTCAATGGATTCATCTAGTTTGACTCCAGTACATGCTTGTTAACATCCCTTTGCCAGGAAATATTTTCCCTCTTGCAGTGTCAAAAGTAGCTTCTTGAACATATATATTTTTAATGGCGTATCAACATATTATCTAAGGTTATTTAGAGCTGCCCCAGATAGAGGAGAAGGATATATAGGAATCATATAACCTTCAATACACAGGACTGCCCACTTTATGTCTAAAACTTTCCTGTCTCTCACAGCTACGGGTTTGAATCCCACTGTAAGCTTGACTTGTCAAGTGAAAAAGTGTCGATAATCACGGACGGCTGGAGGTATATACAGTACTAAGGTTCTACCCGAGAAAACAAAACGGGTCTGCTTCTACCACAAACAAACAGACCGTCATATATAGTGTTGGGAATCGGCTGAAAATTCATGATCGATTATCAGAACATTTAACCGACCGATGATCGATCATTAATCGATTAAACATGGCTGCTATGAAATACAAATGTAAGCCTTTTTCATACTATAATGAAGAAAATAATCACATTTCAAGTATATTCTGGTAATAAAGGAACTGAATGAAACTGACCAACATACATTTTAAAAAATAAGTTGTGATATTAACCACTATAAATATGTGATTACTTGTTGCAAAATTACAGCTCATTTTATTTTCTTGTATATTTTAGTACAAGAGAATGATATAAGCCATAACTTTGAACAACCGAGTAAAGTCGATCATGAAAAATTGTAATCGTTTTTTTTGCTGTTGTTTTTAATATCTTTTATATTTTTCATTGCCATTTCTGCCTTAATCTGCACCCCTTTTATGTCCTGAATGTTCAAGAATGTCCAAGAAAAGACTATAGTATGCATCAGTCTTCCATTGTTTGTGGTTGTTTATGACTGCGTTCTGCTTTATGTAGAACTCAGCATTAATAACCTGCAACGGATGGCTCGAACTTGCAACCGAACTAAAAAGGACTGGATGTACATCTACCATTAATGAGTCGCAGTTATCTGTGGTTGATGGATACAATAGTGGGAATAAGTGATGTACCAAACAATCAATTGTTGACAACGATCAGTTATTTAGTAATTGATATTTAGTTATGACATTCCACAAGAGATCATTGCAAAAAATAGAATTCTATTATCGCTGAAAACAAAAGCTACTAAGTCAAGAATCAGTCGGATACCCCACCATCTCAAAATAGTACAAAATAAACTCCTTTTTTACATACAAAGAAAGTAACATTTTTTCACGTACAATGCAGAGACGGGGAAGCGAACCCGAGCTGCATTCGTCTAGTGACATTGGTGAGCAGTGAGTGAGTTCAAGTACGCTACCCAGACATGATTTGATATTTTGTAGCGCATCCGTGGTTGAGAGGGTAAAGATGCTGCATTGGAAACCATCTCCACGCTGCGGGTTCGAATCCCACTGGGAGCTCGACTTGTAAGTGTCAATTATTATGGACGACGGGAAGTATACAGTACGTGTCTTACATGTTCTACCCAGGAATAAGTGAGTGTCTGCTTCCACCACTAAAAAATATTGACCGTCATACATAGCCTAAAATGTGCTGGAAAATGACGTTACAGGCCAAACAAACAAAAACGAGTTTTATTTCAATTGCCCTTAAGAAAAATGTTCTTGTCTGGTCCAGTAGCATACACATCTATGGGTCCTTTATTCAAGGCCATGCAGTTTTCATGTCCAATCATACTCCTAAACACCTTCTTCTTCTTCCGAGTAAAGAGCTAGGATCTTCATATACTGAGCAAAAATAAAAAGTACCCCTCTTTCTTTCCTTTATTATATAGACAGCAAAACAAGAAATAATAAATGATGTATAGAGAATAATTAGATCGACGATCACCAATAGTCCAAACAACAGATTTGTTTGAAAAGTTCACACAAGGGAGTTATCTCCCTTTTTCTTAAGCCATGCATGCGTGGTAAAAATACATAAAATCTACACACATTATCTCAATTTGTCCAAGACAATATTCTCTATACGTTGCTTTCAAATAAAAATCACATAAAAACACAATACCGATTGTGTAGGTAGCAGCTTTTGCTTATCAAAAATCATCAAATTACCTCCCTAAAGTTTCTAAAGCATCCATAAAAGAGTATTGCTTTGCAAATTTTGAAACTGTTTAAAGGAATATTTTAGTACTAAGTGAAGTGTGCTTAAAAATATCAAACATTGTTTAATTAAAATGCTGTTCAAGCTGTCCTACGCCCTCAAAAACTGGCCTATGGTAATACCAGCAAAAAGTGGGTACTTTTTATTTTTGCTTAGTATAGATCATAATTAGCTCTTAAAATAATGAGACGCAACCTAATTTGCCTATGTGTTTTCAATAGACCGTGTGTTGCACATTAAAGTAATGTTTACATGTTCAAGGTCAGTGCGAATACTGATGTACTTTTGGTGTTCATTCCAATAAGCTGTCCAACAATTTCAGATAATGAGATGAAGCTGTTACCCTATCATTAATATATTGGGCGTGAACATCACTTAATTTCAAGGTCAAGCATCTTGTGCAAGACATTTTCCTTTGGCTTTGTCCGTCTGATGGGAATGTTAACTAGAAGGTCCTAATTACCAAAGGCCATCCTGTCTGCATGTTAAATAATTATTACAATCTTTCTGACAGTAAGAGTAGGGCAGGGTTTCATGATTATTTTGTATTCTTCACCTCTCACTGAGGTGGCTCTAATAACCATAATGTGCTGATGATTGTTTTCATTTGCATTCCAGTGTGTTTTTTTAATGAGTTGAGCTCGCTATGAGGCAGTGCCTTATTCATATTATATAATTCAGATTGTTAACAAAACAAAACTTCCGACAACAAATAAATAGAAAATCATGATGTTTTATTTCTTGAAATAATCAGTAAACTCCCTCATATATAAAATATCAATAAACGAAGCATACGGTATTTAAGGAACAGGCTTTTAAATATAGCTTTGTGCTAAGTGCTACATAATAATGATTATCTGAATCCTTGTATTCGATAATCACATTTAAATCTATCAACTTTGCAACTACTGTAGTTCTCTTAGTACTTTGATTCATTAATAAACCCGATAGTTATCTCCCTTTATCGATTTTCCATGTGAAGTCGAAGTTAGAAGGCGCGCCCTCTTTCGGCGATTGTAAAAACTAGTGGGAAGCAAAGATAAGTTTACCCACCCACCCATCCACATATCTATTGAGAATCAAATTGCTGCTGCGAAGTTTTTCATTTCAGTTGCCACCACCAGATGTCCTTGCTACAGGAGGCACGGAATTGCATGCCTCCCAGACTGTATCAACAGTTGGGAAGGACACAGGTTTTTTGGGCAACTTGGCATACTTGGTAAACGTACAATACCAGATGTCTTGGCAATACCAGATGTCTTGGCTACAGTAGACACAGAGCTGGTCTTTCCAAACTGTCAACCTTTGGGCAGGACACGTGTTAGGTCAATCTGCAATCATCGGAATCCATACATGGGGAACGTCGACGGTCATTTAATAAAGCAGCAAAATAATTATCAGGAACTAGTGTCTTTCGATATAAGCATTGTCATAGCGATTAAACAATCTTCCACCCTTTCAATATAGGGTGCAACAAACCATATATTCCACACAGATATACAGGAATATGCGTCTATAATTTGGTTTATACATGCCGATCTATAAAGTTCACATGTCGGACTTTAAATTCATTTCGAGTGAATTGTAGTAATTCTGGATTTTTCTCGTTACAGAGTTCTTTCGTAGGGGGTGAGTCCGGGGAGACTGATATGTTATTTGGGGCTTACCACTTGGTCTTTTTCTCCTGACCTGACATGCTACCAAGCTGCAGGGCGAAGTTTACCAAGGTTAATAATAATGTGTGTGGTGTGTGTTTTTTGTGGGGTTTATATTTGGGTAACCCCCTCCACCTTTATTTATAGAGGGGAACCCCATTTCAGCCAACTGTTGGGCACTGGTTTCTGTGGGGGAAAGGGTAATACAGGTGGTCCCCAATGGCTGTCCACGGTAGTCTGGTAAGTATCGGGACTTGACACTTATGTTAACATAGGTCGCTGGTTTGTCAGTAATGAGTATGTCTCAGACAATCGGATGTCTCCCCGGGTCTCAACAAAAACTGTAATTATATAATACATAAACGCTGTAGCCAAACTAAATGCCACTACAGTGTTGTAAGTTACCATATAGTTATGGTGCATGGTTTATGGTGTAAAATAAAAAAGTTATTTAAAGGAAATTAGTTGTTATTCCAGGGTGTTGCATTCCTTGTTGAAGAGGTGATCACACTTTGTTCGTCTGTGGTGACGCATACACAAAGTTGTACATATTTAATGGTATGATTTAATAATTTATATTCAAACATGACAAATTCATTTCACGATGTATTCATAATAGTGTCCAGCATTAATCAGCCTCGGGTTACATGATGTACAACTTAAAGGAGCACACAACAATCTTGCATATTTCAAAACTCGCGGAGTCGCGTTAGATTTTCATAAATATTTCATAGTCATTATTGGTACATACTTTTAAAAAGACAAATGTTTTAAAATTGCATTCATTTTTATGCAAGGATATTTAGAGTCAAGTTGATACTGGATAAATAAATCAAGGTGATACTTTTAATGGTCGATATATACAAACTGTACTTTGAGATTGTGGAATGTATCTTTAACTTGAAAAATGTAGGTTAATCATGTTAAACATAATCGAGATTTGTTGTGTGAGAGGCATTGAATAATAGACCATTTCACATATTTCCCAAAAGGCAAACATGTCAGTTACAAATAAAGAGTTGTGAAAAACAAAAACAGGACTGATTGAGATGCTTTGTTCTCATGGATTGCCAATGGCGACTTACTTTTAAATTGACCGATCAATAACTCTTACTTTGTGATGATATCAATGCAAATACAGGTTGTGAATCCTGACTTTGTTTCACTGTTGAATGATTCATGATCATTATTTTATACCCGTTTTCAACACTGCTGTTAGCTAATTTCCATTTTATTTTGTATTTTATTTCAAGCAATGATGATTGAATGTATCTCTGTTTATTTTATTTCAAGCTCTGTTTCACTTCATGGCTGAATTTATAATGTTCAGATAAGACCATATACGTTATAAGTAAGTAAGTAAGTAAATATTTTATTATAGTGACATGTGTATACGGAAATAACAAACATTTAATACAAATGCTTAGAGAAACACCCGGCCCAACGGATCTATAAGTCACCTTATAATTATAGTTTTCTAGTAGTCAACATGGTTAAACATAATAGAAAATACTGTTATGAGCTCACAATTTACAATACAATTAAAGTTACAAAGGATTCATTCATAAATAATATATATATTGCGATAAATAGTGTCAGTTTAGCTCAATAATTGCACCACATGTGAGTCTGTCATGTTTTCATATATTCCATTTGAAATAATTTCTGTTTTAAGTGGAGATATTTGCCTCTTTCGTTAAAAAGTTATAACATTAAGGACTGATGTCAGTCTAGTTATGTCGCTCTCCTCCAATTGAATGATTACCCATTCAAGATTCACATATTACCCACCACCCTAAATAAAGTATATTCCTCCCTATTTTGGGCGCATGTTTCATCCAAATTGTTTTCTGATTTACGTAAAACTTAGAAATAAAAAATAACTTCAGTTAGCTTTATATTTTGTGATAAAACTTCCACGGTTTTTTTAATATGATTAATCCAACACATATAAATGATACATTTTTTTTTGTGATACAATATCTTGACGAAACCGTGGTCTAAATAAGCACAATTTAAAGACATGAAGTGGCCTCCCGCTTATGGAATGTATTCAGGTTCAAACATCTCTAACTGCAGCGTTGTCGTAGTGGTAGAGCGTCCGCTTGGCGTGCGGGAAGTCGGTTTAATCTGTTGCCTGGTCAAACCAAAGACTTGATACAATTGGTCTAGAAGTTCCTTATGTTCAGCATATACAGGATATTGCTATGACGGAGTCTGTATAAAGCGACTGTCGGGTTTTAGGGACCAGGCAATATTTATCGGGGTGGGGGATGGTGTGGGGGGGGGTGCAAAAGAAATGCTATAGAAAAAAGTGTTCGTCACATGGCAAACAAACGAAAGAAAAGTATCGTCCCATGGTTTATCGCGACAAACAAAGTACCTGTCCCATGCCATTTTGCACCGGTCCCAACGCCCAGATAAATATTGCCTGGTCCATAAATCTTCATACATGCACGCTTCTCTATAACTCGTCATATTTAATTTACTAATATATCTTATTGTTCGTAATATGTAGCTTTGTGTGTTGAATAATTGAGTAGTTTTGCCATTTAATCTGTTCATAATTGTAAGTTATGGTACATAAGTTAGTTAAGTGTCCCACGGAAACAAAAGATGGGCAAATAGTTTACAGATTTAGATGTACTATATTTAATGTATGGTTAATAAATCAATAAATACTTTGCATGTACATAGAACCGTTGCAACTGTCACATGTAAGTATTGTTTTGAGGCAACATGAACAAATTTCTTTTAGAACTCGAGGTGAGAAATATCTCCACATAAAGCATATGTTGATGTGAAGGAATAAATGTTCACTTACCTAAACATATTTGGTACATTTTTTTTTTATCTATAACAATATTTTCAAAAAGGTGATCCAAGTTATAAGTGTCACAACAAGTAGATATAAAAGTCAAACAGCAAATGTAGCATTCAATGACCACAGCCAACCACAAACACGCACAGAAACAAACAGCAATTACAACGATGAATAAAAGGCAAGCAATACATCACAAACATAACATGACTGACAATAGGGCTACCGCCTTGAAACGGTCAGAGACAAAAAAGGCCGCTGGGGATTTAAAACAGGTTCTAGGGTGCACCAAACCTCACTCTTCCCAATAAAACAGGACAGTGTAAATGTAGAGAGAGCCAGTGCTAGGAAGCGTGATAGGTGTTGCACCATACAGTATTACCTCTTATGAACAGAGGTTTGTTTGTGTTCGTTGCTTACAAAGTATCCACTTTTCAGTATGTATTGATGAATGCGACGGATTTGTATCACTTTGGTTTTGTCTATACGACAGATATACACTTCAGACGTCAATTGTTCTATAACATGTCTAGACCATTATGACAGGTGTTTTAATTCATTATAGACAGACGAAAATTACATTCTACCAAATACTACAAATACTTGAATTGGTTCTTTAGTACGGTATAAATTAATCATTTTTATAATAATTTATAGCCGGTGTAACATTAAATTTTGACTCGCTTAAATTCTGACCCAGGGGTCATTTCTCAACGGATTGTGATCAAAATTAAACGCTGAAAATTCACCCACCCCTCGTTAATTAACGGCCCGGCCACACGTGAAATTACTACCCTCGTTGAATTCTGGCCCGGTAGGACCAATTCTCAACGTTGAAAACTGACCCTCCAGTCCGTTAAAACTTACATATATAGATGACTGACTATGCTCCACTTTCTCGTAATACAATCGTGTAGATCATTAGTCAGTTAATAGGAACTACTAGTAACCCACACCTGTTACATTAAATTTTACGGACTTGCAGAAATGGTTCCTAGAGATTACATAACATAGGATAAATCATTCCGTGTCCGGGAAGTAAACACTCAATAATTCTGACGAGTGCAAATCGTTTGAAGGCTTAAATGCAGGTGCAGGTGCGGCCTCAGCCCCAACCCCACACCCCACCCCAACACACGCACATATACAGGGGAGAGAGAAGAGGAATAAGAGGGATATAGAGAAGAAGAAAGTGTTGTTGTATAGTGTTGTTGTATATGTATATATAAATAGAATGATAGAACTAATTTCAAACTCGTTTTTTCCAAATGATTTTTTTACCTCTTTAATGGTCTGTGCGTACTGTCGTCCTTGAATGCTGCTTTTCCTGTTCGATTTTTATATCTATATAGACAAAAAGTTAACATGGACAGTGTATGTCTAAATATTTCAAGAAAGATTACTGAAATTATTATCTAAATATGCCAACCAATATACTTTGAAGACATACTATAACTGATATATACTACCTATTTTGGGGAAGAACAAAGACCGAATAGTTAAACTACGAAAGCGTGCAGCAAGGCTTCTTTTAAAAGCTGACGTTTTAACAACATCTGAGCAAATGTTTAAAGATTTAAATTGGTTATTATTCCCTAGACGTGTTCAGTGTCACACATGTCACTGGTTTACAAATCATTAAATGGTTAAACACCAGAATATATTAATCACCTTTTAATAATGCCTCAACACTTCGTGTGCGGACACTACGATATAACACAAATGAGAATTTGCATATTCCCAGATCACATACATCTTACTATGATAATTCTGTTTCTTTATGTAGTCCTAAAGAATGGACCTCTTTCCCCGTCGGAATTAGACGATCATTATCTCTTTACAAATTCAAGCGCTTGCAAAAAGACCACCGCATGATTATAACTTTATTCTTGAAACTCATATTGTCTTATGGAAGCCTAACTTTCACATCCTGCAAGAGTGTGTGATGTGAGATATACTCAGTACTATAGAGTGTGATTTTAACAACATTAGCAGTAGTTTTTACCATCTTTCACATTCTGTGGGAGCGTGTTTGGTGAGCTATGTCCAATGCTATAGAGTGTGTTTGTCGCGAACTTAGCAGTAGTATTCCACTATATTTCACATTATGCAAGAGTGTGTGATGTGAGGTGTACTTAATACTATAGAGTGTGATTGTCACAACATTAGTAGTAGTATACCACTATCGTTCATATTCTGCAGGAGTGTGTGATGTGAGATATGCTCAATGCTAACAGAAGTATTAGCATTCCACCATCTTTCACGTTCCGCGAGAGTGTGTGATGTGATATATACTCAGTATACAGAGTGTGATTGCCACAACCATATAGTAGCAGTATTCCTCTAGCTCTCACATTCTGTCAGAGGGTTTGGTTTACCCAGTAAAATCTTGAGAGTGATAAACTGGGCCCCTTAAACTGAATACACTTCCAAAATTATCAGGTTTTGGTGAGGATTTTGTGTCGACAAATATCATTTACAGCGCAATAGCATAAGTGTATATACATGTGTGCAATAATTTCACGCATATCACCTATATTCCTTTTATAAATTTGTGTCTTATGACATCATTATATTAAAGTCATTAACAGTATTCTTAATAGTGTATATTCTTAACTCAATATACTGATTATTTGTAATAATTACCATCATTTTTAAAGCAGTTGTTTGTTTTAATGCTTTATCAAACTGGTATTAATCATACTGAGCATACTAATCAGTTAAATAAACTTTAATCAATTTATCTCAAGTACTAAAACTTTAGAAAAATCATGAAGTTTCTAGACATACTTTATTCTTTTATGTACCATTGTTTTAATAACGTCTATATCATATGTTAGACTGGCTAGTAGCCAAATATGTAATCCTCTTGAAATAAAGATATTATTATTATTATTAATATTATTATTCAGGTAAAATATCAATATACAAGTAATAACAAACAATTGGTAAGCATGGTAAGATGAGAAAATAAATTGCAGATAAACGTATTATATAATTAACAATCTGACTATCTGACTATTATCAATTATCACAGAAATTCTATCAGTTAACACATCAATAACATTTGTCTAATCCCCGGGGAATGTTCCCACCACCCCGACACCATGTGCAGTAAAACATTGATAGGTGCATTTTTACTCAAGATCAGGTTATGCCTTATCCGTCTAAAAGGATTTGAAGGGAAGGTGTTGACCACTTGGCCACAGGAACCGTATTGGACAAGTCTTCCCTGAGTTTCGACTATATGTCGAACATTTCAGAAATAAGGTTGGTTGTAAGAAAAGAAAATGTATAAATAGCAGCTGCAAATGCTGCCATACTGCTTTTAATTTCAAATAGGTAGTTCCACTACTCCAGCTTTTAACGGTTCTGAGTATGGTTTAATCACCCTTAGGATATTTGTCCTGCTTTTTATTTAATATTTTTTACTGTTACCTGTGATACGCCGGTTCATTACTTCTGCTCCCAACTAAATTCCATTTTGTTTATTTCGCCCATTGTTTTCCCGTTTAGGGCAAAGCATTGTGTCAGAAACTGGGACCATACGCAGCTGGCCATGAAATGGTGTGAAAATACCTTATTGAAGGTTCCATGTTCATCGTCATATGCAAACCATCTTCGGGATGGCTAAAATGTATGTACTATTGATATTTTAAATATTGAGTTCTGCTCTACCCGGAACTAGAAGGCATGAACTGTAGCATTAAGCGCTTTTCACTACCGTTCATGAACAGTCTCAATCAATTTCTCCTTTCATATTCTTTTTGTACAACGCTATGTTTCTATGCATGAAATTTTGAATAGAATGCAAACTTGAGAGTAGTTAATCAGGACTAAATATAAAAGTAAGTATACAAGTCGAACAGGAAATGTAGCTTACACAGAACACAGTCAACCAAAACACACATCCAAAACAAAACAATTAGAGGTTGTTTTTGTAAAAACAGATGTCTCCACCCCCACTGAGAAAAGTCCGCCAAAAATATAATATGCGCAACTAGGCTTGGCTAAGCTTGGCAATAATCATCTCTAACAAGTTTCGTTGAAATCTGGCCAGTGGATCAGGAGTACTAGTCCGGACAAAGTGTGTGTATTAAAACCTTTAAAGAGCCATAACTCCGCTAAAAATCAATTAACCGGAACATGGCGACGATATGCGCTACTAGGCTAGGTACTGATAATCCCAGCAGAGTTTCGGGTTTCAGGGCTTCATGAGAACTAGTCCGGACAAAGTTTTGACATACATACAGACAGACAGACAGCACAAACACATAGTTATAAGAAAATATAGAAACAAGTATGCGACAACACAAACATAAATGGTTGATAATAAGAGTACCGCATGAACGATTAGTAAAACAAGGTCTATGGAAGGTAGATCAAACTTAAGTTTAAGATGTCACAAAATTCAAAGTTAAAATATGTCACTATAGGTAGTATTTTCGTATGTTATGGTTTTGTTTGTGAGTGGTTGAATGATTTAATTGGCAATAGTAAATAGTAAGTTAATAAGCTGTTAGCACATACAGATTCGTTATATATGATTTAATACAAATATATCCGCAATTATATGAATACCCGAACATCTGATAACCACTACACAATATAATGCATAGACTGAACATATACTTTGTGGTGGTCGGGTTTCAGGGCTTCATGAGAACTAGTCCGGACAAAGTTTTGACATACATACAGACAGACAGACAGCACAAACACATAAGTATAAGAAAATATAGAAACAAGTATGCGACAACACAAACATAAATGGTTGATAATAAGAGTACCGCATGAACGATTAGTAAAACAAGGTCTATGGAAGGTCAAAATAAAGGTATGTCATATCTTTATTTTGAATAAATGCATAATTATGCCAACATATTTGCGACCATGATTGTTGTTCTTACAGTCGAAGCCAAAACATAGTTAATGAGATTAAATATTAGCTTAAAATACAAATGTATCTTATATTTGGAATATTTTGTCCGCCATCTTGGATTTTTAGCGGCCATCTTAAAAATTATCGAAATTACATTGGCCTAGGTTTTTTTTCATTTGAATAAAATATGTGTAAGCACTGTGTAAAATATCATACTTGTATCACGATCTGAACTATATTCTGGTTATTTTCTCCGCTAATATAATAATGTATATGTGCCGATTAAAAGTATAGGTTTTTTCACGAATTCATTAAATAGCCGTAACTAAATATGCGTAAAATGAATTATGAATTGGTAACTCTTAATTCATCGCTGCAGTTTTGGGGTTTGGCCTGGCTGGTTAAAGCAGTTTATATTGTGTCTATAGAGTTTATATTCTCAAAATATGTATGTTATATATATATATATATATACCTCGTCGACAGTAGGTTTAGAAACGGTGTACGTATATTGTTAAAGTTGGCTGTTGTTGGCGGGATAGCTACTTTAAATTTAACATCGATTCTAATACACCCGCACTATATAGCTAGTTTGAAATATCTCGTTATATTGCACGATATACATGATATATCACTGTAATTTTTGCAACGTTAGGAGAATAAGCATTGCGCATTGCGCATTACGCATTGTAACGTTAGGAAATTAAGCAAAGCAATGCGAAAGATTTCAGATGTGAGCGTTATTTTCACATTTTAGGGGTATAAGAATAGAAATAGAACATCGTTTACGGTGAATTATCTATAATATATCACGGCTTGTCGTTCAATTGTAAACAATAATTTCACGAAATTTTTGTTTACAATTGAACTTTAAACCGTGATATATTAAACGATAATTCACAGTAAACGATGTTCTATTTCTTAAATATAACAACTGCAAATGTTCTGACAGTTTAAACTGTGTGTGGGACACGAACTAACAGTCATGATGTTAATACTGTCCTTGTTTCAACCTTTCATGGTGAGTAGAAAATACCTTCGGGATATTAAATGTCAAAAGGGAGCATGTGTACGGCTGAAAAAGGATAATTACGAAACGCGACCTGGTAGCTCTGCGAGTTGAATGATAGAGAATTATTGGCAGTTAGAGAATGATTGGCAGTTACAACACTCTAGTCAATTATCAATCAGTCCAATTTTCCCCGTAGGAACTCGCATTTTCTCGCATTTACAAAATTAGATAAACGTTATTTGAATTATTGTCAAAAATGGTTTGTTTCTGAAATATTGGCAGAAAACGATTCGTGGTGGACAATAAAAGTGTGCAGAAGCCTGGTATAAGCAAATATTGTTTGTTTTTTCTTGTTTTAACAATTTAATTCTTTGCAAAACAATGATACAATACAATCTATAAAAAAGGATCTTAAACTCGCTCACATTCCATACAAAAGTTAGAAAACACGCAATATCATTTGCCAAAAGGCTAGAAAAAAAAATACAATAATTCATATCTCTTTTCCTAAATCTCACATGCAATGGAAACTCGTCTAAGATCCTTTTTATTTCCTAAAATTACCATTATAATGTGTAAACAACAGGCCCTTTGGGGCCTGTGGACCTTCTACTGTACTGGTGGGGAGGGGGTTGGGGAAATGGGAAGGGGGTCAAGATTTGGTGTCAGATATTGCTGGTTTTCACACTTCTCCAAGCTTTATTGAGTCAGTTTTATTGAGTCCATGATCAGACTCAATAAAACCGAGTCTGCTACTTTTCTCTCTTGTTTGTGTTTGTTGCTTCCAAGGGAATATCTTTTCAGTATTTATTGACATTCACACTGGCGTTTGTTTAGTGCTGTGTGGCGGCCGTAAAAAGTCGCCCCGACTGCAAATCATTAGTGTTATTATTTACAAGTCCTTTTGGGATCATCAAGCCCATTATGTGTTGCTTTAAAGTAGAATATCGCTTAAGCCGGTGCTAGGAGGCGTGAGAGGTGTTGCATCTTATAATTACCTCTCATGAACAGACTCAATAAAACCGAGTATGCTACTTTTCTCTCTTGTTTGTGTGTGTTGCTTCCAAGGGAGTATTTATTTTCAGTATTTATTTTCATGTAAAGTAGGTATAAAATTCGAACAGGAAAAGTAGCATTTAAGGACGACAGTCAATCACAAACACACACAGAAACAAAGAACAACTTTAAAGATAAATAAAAGTCAAAATTAGATATCACAAACACAAAGGAGTTGACAATAGGGCTAAGGCCTAGGAACGGTCAGTGGCCAAACGAACCGCTGGGGGTTTAGACCAGGTTCTGGGGTGCACCAAACCTCACTCTTACCCTATTATCATCCCAGTAAGCGGGATAGTGTAAATAAAGATATCTCGCCAGGGTCATAACGGTGATAGGGTCATAACCTCTTTTGAAACACTTTTTAACAAGTTTAATAAAGATTGTATGAAAGTGATTATGACCAAGGTTCTTCAAAGTTTGTAAATCACATCACCATAGAAGTCAGGTTGTGTCCTTGACGCAGAAGAGTTATTAAATTACTTTTAGATCAGGGTTTTTCGAAGTTTATGGTAACGGTAGCCCTGCTGGAGTAGCTTTTTATTTATACAAATATTGCGAATATTAAAGTCCTCAACACGACTACAAGCTCTAGAGAAACGAATACGTTTAGAAACATAGACCCTAAAAGAAGTAGCTCGGGGAACATCCCCATCTAAATGGGGATAACTAACAATATCAAAATTAAAATCATCTCTCTTGTCATAGATTTTACTAATTATGTTCACCATTCTCAATAGAGAGATGTAAATCAAGAAAAGAAGCGACAGTATCAGAAGTGTTAGCTTTGTTGAGTTGAAGTTCCTTAGGATTGATATTATTGACCATATAGTAGAAAAGATAGGATTGTAAATGTTCAATATGTCATCAAGTGTCCAAACTATCTAATTTCCTTATATACAATTAACTCACAAATTATTCTCTCTTTCTCTAGCATATTTTTTAATTAGATTATTCTCAAATGTCAAGTTGTTTCTGTCTTCTTCCTGTTTATATATATACTGAAAGGAAAAAGAAACGCATAATCAAAAAAGTGACTATACTGCACTATTATACACCCCTAATTCCACGTAATAGTCAGATGTATCTCAAAGTGTTTTGTACAAAAATGGGTTACAACTAATTACAGAAAGGACAATCCTGTCATGTATAGACCTTTCAATCAAAGTATATTTTGTTACACGAAATTCAAAAATGTTGACGTTTAACGCTTGAAAAAGTCAAGCCATTTTAGTATTGTTAAGAGACTGCAACGTTTAAAGCCTAAGTTTGCTCACCTGCTTGAGCCAAATGCGCTTTCTGTCGATAATAAAACTTTAAAGGGGTAACCATTGGTGTGTTCGGTGCTGTTTAAACCTTCTTTCCGAAAGGACAGGCCTAATGTCGCCCTGTACCATTCGATCAGCAGTAGCACATTAAACATACAATATATAGCGGAAATACCCATTATGCGTTTCTTTTTCCTTTCAGTACACATAATCATCTATAACTTTGTGTTGCATTGAAAACATATTTAAGTTAACCGCTATGTAAATTTATATGCATGTAAATCATTGTCCCCATGGAAAGGATATCTACAAGCATTTTGCTTTCGTTCCAATCCATTTACCAATTATGTTTAACATTTGAATAACGCGTTATCTGTGAAATAAAATATGTTTAAACCAATATGTCATCCAAATACCAAGAGGTGTCATTAAAGGCTTTAACTATAGTATACTGAGCAAAAAAAGAACCGTGCCTCCATGTTTAAGTTAAATTACTAAAGATAGCCACCGTTTTCAGTATAAACATATATGGACAATTGAGTTCGTTTCTTTGTGGTCAAAATTCAGTTTTCAAAATTATGCTGTAATATAATTTTTTGTGTGGCACGCTAGCGAAGATGGAATGAAAAATTAAGGAGGTAGAGTGTTAAAGCAATTCCGCCGAGTTAACGAGTGATTCTTCTCAGGACTCAAATAGTAGAGGGACTATAATCCTTAGAACTACACACACACACTAACACAAAATATAGCATTTTTCAATAACTCAATGACCATAACTCGACTGTTTCTTGTTATATATGTCTATATTTCGAACTCGTTCGACATTTTAATAATATTAACATCCTGCAAAGAATGATCAATATCATTTGCAATATTAAGGAGCTTGACTGCTAACGAAGCAAAATATAATCAAGGGTCATAACTCTGGTGTAACTTATCCGATATATCTGGTTTTCTAACTTGTCTGAGCTTTTATTTATATCAGGGCCCTATCCCAGTTAATATCAACACTATGGCCAATTGTGTAAAGATCGAAAACCAAACGAAGGTGATATACTATTGGTAAAACAAGGGACATACCTCTGGTGTTTTACCATGATCTAGATGGTTTTCGAAAGTGTCTGAGCTTTTATTTATTTTTATTTTTTTAAAAAAACACAAACAAATGCCAAATGATAGTGTTAGTTGTTCACGAGGAAGAATATGGCATTTTTTTAATATTAAGAGCCACAACTCTGGTTTACTAATCTGATCAAGATGTTTTTAGCGGTCAGTAGGGCTTACGCCATGGTATTTTGTCCGTCGTCCGTCCGTCGTCAGTTAACGTGTGAAGTCAACATTCTAGCACCTTCGTTTTTCGTTCGATCTTTAAACAAACTTTACCAGATTAATAATATCGATGAAAACTCGAATGAGTTCGAAATCCAGCCAGTTCGGACCAGTTACACCGGAGTTATTACCCTTGAATTAACAAAAATTGCTATATTTTGTCTTGTCAACACTCTAGCACCTCCATTTTGTATCCTACCTTTACCAAACTCTGGCAGATTGTTGATATTGGTAAAAGCTCGGTCAAGTTCGAAAACCAGCCGGATCAGACCAGTAACAACGAAGTTATGGCCCTTGAAGTATTGAAAAATGTGTTACCTTTTTTATGTCAACATGCTAGCACCTTCAGTTTTCATCCGATCTTTACCAAACTTCACCAGATTATAAATAGCAATGAAAGCTCAGAAGAGCTCGAACAAATCCAAATCAAATCAGTAACACCGGAGTTATTGCCCTTGAATTAACGAAAATTGCTATATTTTGTCTATATAGCACTCTAGCGCCTCTATTTTGCATCCTATCTTTACCAAACTTGCCAGATTGTTAATATTGATAACAGCTCGATCAGGTTTGAAAACCAGCCAGATTGGACCAGTCAATTTTATGGCCCTTGAATTTTCGAAAAACGTGTTTTCTTTTTGATGTCAATACTCTAGCACCTTCATTTTTCATCCGATTTTTACCAAACTTCACCAGATTGTAAATATGAATGAAAACTCGCAAGAGTTTGAAAAAATGCCAGATCGGATCAGTAACACTGGAGTTATTGCCCTTGAATATACGAAAATTGCTATATTGTGTCTTGTCAACACTCTTGCACCTTACTATTTCATCCTATCTGTACCAAACTGCACTAGATTGTAAATATCAATGAAAGCTCGGACAAGTTCGGAAACCAGATCGGACCTGTAACACCAGAGTTATTGCCCTTGAATTAACTAAAATTACTATATTTTGTCTTGTCAATACTAGATCTAGTTCATCCGATCTTTACCAAGCTTTACCAGATTGTTACTATCAATGAAAGCTTGGACAAGTTCGAAAACCAACCAAATCGGATTAGTAACACCGGAGTTATTTCCCTTGATTTAGTTTTAAATACAAGAAAAATGTTGCAGTCTCGGTTTTGACAAGGATTTGGACAAATTAAGAATATCAACATAAAAATACTTGATTAAGAATATCAACGTAAAATTACACTACAAACGAAAAACATACGGAAAATAAACACTTCCTTATTAAAATACATCGTATTGAACTAATACTTACTCGATAATTCCTTATATAAAGCGCTATTTTGCTGTTTATCGACATCAATCTACTCAGCGTTGTTATCAATATTTTCCAAAATGGCGGTTGAAGACGATGACTATCACGTGACTTGATCTCGGGCTTTCCAAATTCTGTCCGAGAATTTGCGAGACTTCCTTTTTCGCCCTATTTAATTTGACTCATTTGCTTATCCTTTTTATGGACAAATCCTTGGTTTTGATTGAGAATGTTCATGAACAGTAGTTAAACGTGCGCTCTAGTCCCGGGTTGAGGAGAACTCAGTATTAATACTGTCAATAGTACAGAAATTTAAGCCAAACAAGACACTATCAGAAAACAAAATAAAAATGTAGTATGTTATATACACAAACACAAATGTAATAATATCAGTTGAACATTTTCAATATGAGCGCAAACATTAAATTTAATCTAATTTTACTGATCTATGATCTGAATGGTACCATTTTTCTTAAGCACAGTCACAGTACCCAACGTGCCATTTTCAAAAGACAGTTTACATCATTCCTGCTTAAATGTAGGTCCATATTTTTCCCAGATCATATTTTTCACACAACACAGTCACATATTTCACATTTCCGGTGAAATTTGTGATCGATGAAGGTTTTTGATGTGACATGAAATCGCATTCTTCACATTTCAATATTAATGTGCATTTTTACCAAAAATGTGCATTTTTACACCTGAATCGCATTTTCAACTCCAAAATGTATTTACCGTAAGTCGTATGCTATTAGGTTCGTTTCCATAGAAACTGATCCATCTAAAAAGGTTAACGTATATTAACTTGCGAAACCTTTTTTGGAGTTGTTGCGGTAGCGCATTTGGTATCGTGGTCGAATTTGTTGTTGCTGGGCGCTGTCGCCGTAGCGGTGCGGGTTCGATCCCGGCTAGTGCCAAACTAAATTGTAATTTATGTTCACTATGGTATGGTACATGTCCGTGTGTTAGCATTTCATGTCTGGGCTGTAACTTTGTAACGAAATGAGGAATTTTAAAATAACTTGGCACACATATTCACATATGAAGGCGATGTGCAGAGCGCATGCTTCGACCGCCTCGGGTCAATTTCAAGGTCACACATTGATGTTAAAAGACATTTGATTATATTTCGTGTCCACTCCATATCTCCTAAATCCCTAAAAGGATTTTCATGAAATTCGGGCATGTATGTCCATCATCTCATCGCGGCGTGGCCGAGTGGTTCGCGCGTTGGACTTGCGATCGTAGGTTTGAACCCCACTCGGAACACGTCCATGATAAAACTGGTCGGAAGCAAAGGAAATAATTAAATAATTATTCTATACATGTATATCAAACAATTATCACTATAAAAGAGACCAAAATCCCTGTTGTAGGAGCCCAAATCCATAATCAATGAATACGGGTCTCATTCCGTACTCAAGAGCACCATGTGTAAGAATGATCGTAGGCAGAACATGTTATCCTCTATAAATATAGACAATTATTAGTATCGAGAAAACATGCAGAACCCATGTTCCAGGCGCGTCGGCTCAAGGTCACGGTCACGGTTGAAGGTAAAATATCCTAGCCCAGGATTTGGCTAATATTTCGTGTCCGCTCCTTAACCCCTAGAAGAATTTTCATAAAACTAGGTTCAAATCTTCACCTCATCGAGGCGACGTGCAGAACCCACGTTACAGGTGAGTCAGCTCAAGTTAAAGGTTGCGGTTGCAGGTCAAAGATTCGAGCCCAGGATTTCGTCTCCGATCCATATCTCCTAAACCACTTGTAGGATTTTCATGAAACTTGGTTCAAATCTTCACCTCATCATGCATGAGGAAGTTATGGAGCAGACACGTGAAAACGGACCAACAGGACAGACTCATGGAATCGAGCAATCCCACATGTTTTACCGCATAGTTAAGCCAAGATGTCCCTATTTAAAGCGGTCACATTGGCTAACAAGGAAAGAGATGTTGCTGTACATGTATCAAGTACAATATATTTTTGTAAACATACATGTCCCTACTGGTCGTGGACAACATGTATACACAGTTTGAGAATCACAGCACAATCGTTCTTAAGTGAAAGAAAATGCATTCTTGGCCAAGGTCATCTTGATATTGACCTAATGATCTCATTATTAAAAAGGGTTATCTACTGGTCATCTCCAAACTGCATACCAAAATTAAGGATCCTAGGCGCAACTGTTGTTGAGTTATTTATTTGTCCCAGGTAAAGCGACCTTGAATTTTGACCTACTGACCTCAAAATCAGTAGGGATCAACTACTGGTCATAATTACCCTCCATACCAAGTTTGAGGAGCGTAGACCCAACCATTCTCTATCGTTCCATTGTCCAAAGTCACCGCGACCTTGACATTTGACTTCAAAATCAATGCGCGTGACCAACGCGCATACCAAGTTAAGGATACTATGCCTAACTGTCCTCAAGTTAATATACATATTCTACAAACCGACGGCATGTGCAAAGCCATATACTCCGCTTCTTCAAGGGGGTGCACAACAAGAGCATGCAACTCATCACACAATGGTCCGATCTGCTCCGATTGTTAATCGATATATATTGCTTTTGTCTAGCCGATTAATCGGCGATTATGAAATCCCAACCGATTCCCGTCACTAATATATCGTGTATCACATATTATTCGGATCAGTAAACAATGATCGAGATCTTTATGCCACAAATATTACTTGTATTTCCATGTTTGGACAGGATCGATTAAGAAATGAGCATGCTAGATTGAAAACATTCTTAAAAACAGCAATTTTTGATAAATTAATGGCACGTAAATCTTGACCCAGTGGTCCAATCTGGCTGAAAACTGAACTTATAAAGATCTGACAGTCATAGACAATGAGCCCAAGAATGATTAGGATTGGTGACAAATGTAGTTACTACCATGTGTAACATGGCAACATACGACATTGTTTGTTTCGTTTGTTTTCCAAGTTTAACGCCCGTTTTCAACAGTATTTCAGAATGCAAAGGCGATATGCACAACTAGGTTTGGTACCAATCACTCGTGTGAATCTGGCCAGGGGTTATGGAGACAGACGGACGGACGGACAGACGTCGAAGGCAAAACAATAATAATTATATATCTGCCCCTCAAGATGATGATGATGATGATGATGATGATGATGATGATGATGCTATAAATACGTTGCAACACTAAAAGGCACGGACAGAATCTGTGAAAAATGTGATTTTCTTGTTAACCCCCTTTTTGGACAAACACATATGTCACATTTAAAAGTGTGAAGAATAGGATCTTATTCTTCACAAGTGTGTGAAAAACGTGATCTGGGAAAGATATGGTCCTACACTGCTTTGACACAGCGTTTGCAACACACTTGTCGCTTAGTAAGTTCCTTGCAAATGTTGAGGCCTGTGGCAGTGTTATCGAGAATGACTCCAACATACCCTCTTCCAAGTCAGATGTGGGCATTTCAGAGGTGGGTCTAAAGGCTGTGTCTCCAACAATGCTTGATAAAAATCTTAGAGCTATTGAATGTCAACATTTCTTTGCGACATGAACAGGAACTTCCTCTTGTCATACATTTTCCAACAAGCACAACTTTTGGAATTGGATAGCCACCTCAACATAGCATTTTCAGATTTTCAGATTTTCCAAGCACAGGTTTTACCTTAGTTTAATAATATTTTATTGCGGATATGTTACAATACATAAATTCAACATCACAATATTCATAGAAACATATGCAAATGGATTGAACTACAAGTTATTACAACATTAGTTACAGTTCTCTCCATATTCAGCAAATAAAGATATTTCATTACATCAAGTAAGTGTGAAAAGGAACTACTTATATTCGTCTTGTTTTATATGAACTAAGGAATAGGTAATACAATGTGCTCCTAAAACTAACCCATAGCTTTTCTAACTGTATTTACTGTACCATTGCTATAACATAGTTGTACATTGCTATACATAGTTGTACAACAACGTCTGTGTCTCTACTGGCTATAGCATATGTTTGACATATGCCACATGCATCACACGCATTGTATCAACCTCTTAGTGAACTGATGGAGATCAGTCTGCATCCTACTCTCTTTGTCTGATACAAGGCACATCTTCATCTCTGTTTTATTGAACGTATTTAGTTTCTCTTCTAGAGCCACTGGGTGTAAATCCGGTATCAGCGCAAATGGATTCTCGACGAAAATCAGCCACGGTTGCTCATCGACAGTGGTATCGGGTTCGCCACGAATAGTCAATGATTCTTAACGATGTCTGTTTACAAACGTGGATTTTTGAATGAAAATAAGTATTTTGCTTTTTAAGCATTTTTTTACGCGAAATACATCCTTATATACGCTAATATGAGTTAACTAATTATGTTTAATAAACGTGGTTTGTATAGTTTCTATACAAACCACATTTTATACATCAATTTATAAAATGAAAGAATTCTTAAAACTTCAAAACGTATAGCACGTTAATACATTATGCTTTATCAAAACACGTATACAAACCAGTAGAGAATATAATTAGTTCATATTGTTTGTCATAGGGTTAAAAATAACTTTTTTTTTTTTAAATGCAGGTCACGTTTCCTCCATGAAAGTGTTACGGCATCTCGACGACAACATTTTTAATGTAACGGTTACTCAACTACGATTTTTCTATTTCCGAGTCTAACTAGCAGATGTAAGCATTATTCTCTGTGGTTTTCATCATGTACATAAGCGGTTAGACATTGTACTGAAAGTCACAGGGACAGGAACAAAGAAATAATATAGACAGGAAAAAAGCAATAATATAGACAGTTGAATCAAATTACGGGATTATTCATAAACCTATTCCATTTAACATACACGGAAACGATACATAGTGTGATTCATAACAACTTTATGAGTCTATGTGCGTATACTTAGGTGCCTACTGTTCAGTAGGAGAACAATTTAAAGATATAAACACAAACATCAATATGGGGTGTCGAATTGCCTTTGTAAACACCATTTGTTGATATCGCCTATTCCACTAGGTGATATATCGCCTATTCCACTAGGTGATATATCGCCTTTTCCACTAGGTGATATATCGCCTACTCCACTAGGTGATATATCGACTATTCCATTAGGTGATATATCGCCTACTCCACTAGGTGATATATCGCCTATTCCACTAGGTGATATATCGCCTATTCCACTAGGTGATATATCGCCTATTCCACTAGGTGATATCACCAAATGATGGTATTAATAAAAGCCAATACGTATGGAAAGCCTCGGCTGCCTTCTTTCGGCCTTTGCATTTTGTGCAGTACGCTTTGTAAGTCGTCTTGTGCATTTTCTACGTTGTTATGTGCATTTCGTAAGTTGTTATGTACATTTCGTAAGTTGTTATGTGCATTTTTTAAGTTGTCTTGTGCATTTTCTGAGTTGTTATGTGCATTTCGTAAGTTGTTATGTGCATTTGTTAAGTTGTCTTGTGCATATTCTAAGTTGTTAAGTGCATTTTCCAAGTTGTACGGAAGACAAGGGGCGGGGGCCGGGAGACGAGGGGATGGGGGTCGGGAGAGAAAGGGGCTGGATGTTTTTAAAATAACAAATAATGTAATGTAAAAAAAAATATGATGAAGAATATCATAGTTTGAGGGTAGTTTTGGGTAAAATAGTCTGTATATATCCTATCAAAATCATTAGTTGAACATTAAAAAGAATGTTGACCTAGTATCGACCATTATCTTGTCTGCCGTACAGGTTCTGTCTTCGCGATCATGCTTTTATGGATTACGTCCCTTGTTTATCAGTACTCTGAGAGATGAGAAGAGAGAAAAGGGGACGGAGAAGGGAGATAGAGGAGGGAGAAGGGAGAAATGGGGGAGGGAGGAGGGAGAAGACCACCCCACTTAGCCGCCACCCATCAACAAATAATAATGATAATAAATTGAAAAAAATAAATATATTAACAAACACATTTTAAGTTTTCCTGAGTAATTAAAATATGTTTGTTTTCAACAAATAACACGTGAAGTCCAGACTCAGTTGAACCTATATATTTTGGACGTCCTATTGGTGATGGAGGGACTATAAACCATAGGACTTCACACAAACAGAAACAAATAACAAATTCATTTTTATTTTTTTCATTTTTTTTCCCCTCTTTTTTTAATTTTTTTTCCACCTCAGACAATCCCTTACACATTTTGAAATCAATTTTATGTTCTAAGAATTTATTGTATGATGTACCTAGCCCAAATTTTTTTAAAGTAGGCAGAGCATAGCGTCCGCTCCTGGAGCCGCCATTTATACCGGTGTTTCCTTCAAAATGTATTCCGATAAAAAGTCTACTTAACGACGACTTGTAGTTTGCACAAGACAACTTACGAAATGCACAGAACAACTTACAAAATGCACATAACAACTTACGAAATGCACATGGCAACTTGGGAAATGCACTTAACAACTTAGTATATGCACAACTTAAAAATGCACATAACAACTTAGAAAATGCACATAACAACTTACTAAATGCACATAAGAAAGTACGAAACGCACATAACAACTTAGAAAATGCACAAGACACAACTTAGAAAATGCACAGTACAACTTAGAATATTCGCAAGACAACTTAGAAAATGCACATAACCACTTAGGTAATGAACATAACAACTTAAAGAATGCACATAACAACTTAGAAAATGCAAAAGACAACATACAAAAACCACATAACAACTAAGAAAATGCACAAGACAACTTAGAAAATGCACATTACAACTTAGAATATGCACATAACAACTTAAAAAATGCACATAACAACTTAGGAAAAGCACATAACAACTTAGAAAATGCACAAGACAACTTAACAAATGCACATAACAACTTAGAATATGCACAAGACGATTTAAACAATGCACATAACAACTTAGGAAATCCACATAACAACTTACGAAATGCACATAACAACTTACGAAATGCACATAACAACTTAGAAAATGCACAAGACAACTTAGAAAATGCACATAACAACTTACTAAATGCACATAACAAATTATGAAACGCACATAACGACTTAGAAAATGCACAAGAAAGACAACTTAGAAAGTGCACAAGACAACTTATAAAATGCACAAGACAACTTAGCATATGCACAAGACAACTTAAAAAAAGCACAACATAGAAAATGCACATAACAACTTACTAAATGCACATAATAACTTACGACATGCACATAACAACTTAGAAAATGCACAAGACAACTTACAACTTAAAAAATGCACATAACAACTTACGAAATGCACATAGCGACTTAGAAAATGCACATGACAACTTGCAAAATGCACATAACAACTTACGAAATGCACATAACAACTTACGAAATGCACATCACAACTTAGAAAATGCACATAACAACTTAGAAAATGCACAAGACGACTTACAAAGTGTACTGCACAAAATACAAAAGGCCAACAGAAGGCAGCCGAGGCTTTCCATAAATACGGCTTTCCATGTATGAAATCATGCGGCTTGTTTAGGCTGGTCTAAGTACACACTAGTGTCAAAGACTATTGTGACGCTACTAAATATTCATATATCTATCATACCCATCATATTTTTATTTAATTTTAATATTCCATATGTATACTATTGTAGTGTAAATACCAACAGACTACAAGTTTGTACTCACTTGTGTACTCGTCAAAGGGAGAAAGCATTAACTGAGAAATTTGGAAATCGCCGAACACGATAAATAAAAAAAAAATGTTGCAGTCTCGGTTTGACTGAGATTATTCATGAACGGTATGAAAAAAAGCTTGCTACCGTTTATGCCCTCTCGCCCCGAGCTGAGCAATAAAATAAGACTTTCGATTTATTAATCCAGTATCGTTTTGACTTTAACCTTACTTGCATATATTTAAATACAATGGTGATTGTTCAACTTTTCTTCATTATTCTACCTTGGGGTTGAATATATTACTGATGAAATATAATCAACTGTTAGTAATATGCAAAAAACAATTTGCCGTATAGTATTCTTATAATTAATATTAATGATTAAACAAATGCAATTTTTATGTAGAAAATGTAAGTTTGACTAAACTCGATTGCCTTAGCATCGTCCGTTTGATTGGGACGTTAACCGGGCGGTCCCTTGTATCGGTCTATCCTTCGAGCACGTTAAAGAACTATAGGAATCTATTCGATAATAAGAGTAGGGCACGGTTCCCGGATTCCTGTGTACCCTTCCCCTCTCTCTGGGGCGGCTCTAAATAACCTATACTGTGTTGATGAGCCGTTAAACAACATTCAGTTCGATTAAGTTGGACTCATCACTTTCATCTTCCATCGATGTACTAACATCTACTTCCTTTATGCATATGGAAGATCCTTCCTCAAAAGAAACCTCTATCACACTCTCAAACCTACTAGTATCTTACGATTCCCTCCATTATATAACCATGTAATTGTCGTAGAAAATCAATGACACTGTAAGGGAGAAACTGTGACATTAGAATGGCAATCGTCAGGACACCGTGACAGATTTATACAATGGCATCATAATGGCCGCATAACTACATAATACATGCAGTAATGAATTTTCGTTGGGCAACCGTGACTGGTTTTCGTCGAAAATCCATTTGCGCTGATACCGAGTTTACCCCCAGTGAGAGCTCTGCTTTTGTTTTGCATGATGGCCGTCACCTACTAAACATTCTGCAAGTGACATTCAACAATGGGTAAAAGACCTTGCTAATCATACTTACTAATGTTTTGCAATCATAAAAAGGTATTTTAAGGCAGCTCATATAGTCTGATTAAAATCCAAATAAGTTTTCCGCAGTAAGAAAAGGCTGGTGAGATATCCTAATCCGCCGTTAATCCGAACCTCATATGATACATATATTTGCGAGAAGAGAAAGCAAGTTACAGAATCTGTTGTAAGTTGGAGATCGCTGAGGAAAGAAAACATGTTCTGGTGTATCTATTTAAAGAGAGACTTGGTTATGTCGTCTATAAGCTCAGTTGCAAACGTGTCATGCTTTGCATTTTTATATATATATTATAATATATATATATATAATTTACATATTTGTTGAGCAATTTTTGTCACACGAGAGTCGTCTATGTAACGTAAGTCAAGCAACAGTAAATCCTCAGTTTTGTCTGAATATAGTCAATATATTTTCCAATTCCTCTGCTGTGTCACTCAAACTGTCTTATGAACATCCTTAACGTGTTCATGATGGCAAAGATCAGAGTCCTATCTTTGGCAGCGCCTGGTTAATTATAGCAATAACTGAAACTAACAGATAACTCGGGCCATGTCTGGTTCAGAGATCATTCAGTGTGGAAGCTGCGATGTGTTTACAGCACCTACTACACCTCACTTTTCTTTCACAATCTTATATTTCTGCTTGTGAGCTAGTTCATTTTGGAATGATGAGAAAACACTGTTAATGAAGTTTATCTCACACACACAGGGCCCAGTTGTTCAAAGTTTGGTTAACTTAACCGAGTGTTAAGTCAAAATTTCAAATCTCTTTGAATTTTCGATAAATTGATATTTCTACCAGAAATTGAGCATGTGAAAGCATTTTGTTAAGAAGAAATGTAAATTAAAAACTTTCAGTAGTAGAAAACATATTTTTATGAGAAATTATACTTTGAAAATGTACACTAACCAAGGATTAAGCTAACTGATCTTTGAACAACTGGGCCCAGATGACTAATTTTAAGATTTAAAGTGTAACTGAACAGTACTGTAACTGCGAACTTTTGGTTTCTGTTTATGATCGTCATGTGCAATACTCAATGGTAGGCATGCCTTGCTCACACTTCAATGGAATAACTGTAAGCCCGGGTTACCATAAGAATGGTAATCAGCTGATGAGCTTTCCCTGATACATGTGTTTATTTCAGAAAATGATCTGCAGTGTTACTCACACTTCAATGGAATAACTGTAAGCCCGGGTTACTATAAGAATGGTTATCAGCTGATGAGCTTTCCCTGATACATGTGTTTATTTCAGAAAACTTACGATGATTCCCTCCATCATCGTCGTTACATTCATTTAAATATAGATACAGATCACATTTATTGCAAAGTAATGTATTATCATTTAACGATTAATTGTTCAGATAACAATATAACAAAGTAAACATATAACTGAATTTTGAGTAAGAATCCGCTTATACTGTATTATTTCATGATCTTTAATATTGTTTCTAGAAAATTAACTAATGGAGTGTTTGTCGATGTATATATGCATATTGTGCGTGCGTGCGTGGGTGTATGATTTTTTGCAGAAGGCCACATTGAAAATAAGATGTATATGATGTATGTTATATAACTCTAATGTGTTACCTTCTATAAATAAAGCTTTTATTATTATTAGTAGTAGTAGTATTATAGAGTCATTCAGGGGCGTAGCTGACCTGAAATGCATATATAGGCCCGAAATGCTCCCCTTGCATTTTTTTCTAACGTAGCAATGTAATGGTGCGTTTCGGCATATATCTGATAGAACACTTGTGTAGTATTAAAACATTTATTTTTTTTTGACAAATTTGAGATTTAACATTTGACAAAGTTGAATTACCTACACTGTAAAATAAAATAAGAAAGAAATGTTGACCATTAACTCCCACCCCGTCCGGCTACAGTTTGTATTGCATGTTTGGATTTTTTAAAAAGAAATCGTTTTTCGATGTATAGACCCGGGCTATGTGGTCTAATAGTATACAGCCATAAGGGCACTGGTCCATCTATAGGCTTCAGACAAGTCTCCGATTGTTTTAAGTGCCTCCATTTTAAATACGAAGGCTTCAACACAAAATCAGCCTCTAAGTGTGACCTTGACCTTGAACTGGAAGTTGCTCGCTGGAAGTTGCGCTCTGCTCGTCGTCTCGATATGGTGAACATTTGTGCCAAGTTATTTCTAAATCCCTCAAGCGGTTCAAGAGATATAGAAAGGACACGATATGATATATGACCTTCGACCTCTAAGTGTGACCCTGACCTTGAACGGACGTGGGACTCTGCACTTCCTCCCGATATGGTGAACAATTTCCAAAATCCCTCAAGTGGTTCAAGAGATATGGTGGAGACCGACTTGTGACGGACAGATATCCAGACAGACAGACATAATATGTCTCCCCAGTATGGGGCGGAGAAATAACAAGATTTAATTTGTTGATTAGATGCATAAATTGAACTAAACGCTAAGCAACTTTTATTTTGCAGAACAGATTTTCTCTCAGTCTAACACATAGTAGTCGAAGTGTGGATAATACGAATTCTAAAAAAAAAGACTAGAAATGTGTCCATGGGACACGGATGCCCCCACTGAAAACAATCAGTGTAAAACGTAAAATTTGATGGAAAAGGGACTAACTCTGGTAATACTGGGTAGATTATAACGCCGAATCGATATGCACATTTTGATATCGTAGGTCCTGTAAAGTTTCGAAGCAATCAGTTGAAAAGTGTGGGAGGCGATAGACACACACGCTAAATAAAATTTGATGGAAAAGGGACCATTACTCTGTAATACTGGGTCGATTTTGACGCCGAAACGATATGCACATCTCGACATCATAGGTAAGCATCCTGCAAAGTTTCGAAGCAATCGGTTGAAAAGTGTGGGAGGAGATAGACACACAAACGTTTTGGGACGGAAGGACGGAATGACGGACGGACATGGCTAACGCTATATGCCCCCTCACCATTCGGTTGTGGGGGCATACAAATCTGGATGCAAATTGGGTAATTTTTACTAAAAGATTTATTACATTTAAATATTAACTTGCATGTTTAGTATAATCTGGATTGGGGTTTTACAGCACACCAACATACAAAGGTTATAATCTGATCTTGGTTGGAGTGCTAAAGAAAAACAAGACAATATGTACTGCAACATTTTAATATAAATTAGTTTCAACACTGTGAAACATGTACAATATATTATTATATCTCCATCATCAATACAAACAACTGTAACAAAACAACCAGGACAGCATGAATAAGGTTAAATGGCAATATTCATATACTCAGTTGCAAGAGAAAGTTTACACTGAGTTTTGCTTAGATTTAATTGTATCAAGTTTTTTTAGAATTAAATTGACAAATTCCAACATGAATATGTCATGTTTGGTACCAACGTTTTTATCATTCCATTGCCAACATCATGTTGTCATTTGTTTTTCAATAGGTTGAATTATTAAGGGGCTGTCGCTTGATAAAGAGGATAGGGGTGTAAAGTAAAATGTTGAAAGTGTACACTTTCTTTTGCAACTGAGTATATAAACACATTCTTACTGTTTCAGTAATCACAACACAAACACTTATTGTTTATCCACAATACTAACATCATTTCTGTTTAAATATTCATAATTAAATTTCTTCCTTTTTACTCACAACACAAACATAAAATCCTGTTTCGGACTAGGTATCGATCCAATGCCTTATCTTTGCCCGATTTTAAAATGTGACTTAGTTTTTCAACAGTTACAATTGAAGTAACTATTGTTTCTCTTTCCGTTGTGAAGTTTCTCAATCCATGCATCATGATTTTATTTTGCCATATAACCTACATATTGTGTCGTGGAGGAGTAAAACCAAATTCAATTAGATGCTCATAACACAAACATAATTCCTGTTTCTGCAAAAAAATTCTAAACAAAGATACCCAAGTATTTTGTATTTCTTCCAGTTTTGGTAGTCTGTTTACGCCACACAATACAAAATCGTCATTTGGCAAAAAAAGGGAATTGAAATGAATTGGATTCTAAGGCGGCGCACCAACAGATGAAAGTTATATGGCACCTAACAGGAACGAACATGCCAGGCTCATCCTAAATTTACATCAAGATACAATATGAAGAATTGGCCTAGAAACTTCTAACCTGCTTGAACGATAATGATAAAAAATGCCAAAATGAATATGAATGTGGGTGGTGGGGAGGGGAGATGGGGTGTACACTTTCAGTAAATAAAAGTAAGCGAGCCAAGGAAACTGGTAAAAAAACATTCTTAATCTATTTTACTTCAAGATCGGGGGGGGGGGGGGGGGGGAGGCGCGGGGGTGGGGGGAGTGGGGGTGTACACTTTCAGTAAATAAAAGTAAATAAGCGAGCCAAGGAAACTGGTAAAAAAACATTCTTAATCTATTTTACTTCAAGATCAACTTGAACACTTCTCATTGACTTATTCATACGTGTAAAAATATCTGCATAAAATAAAATTAAATCTATCCAATCTGTTATATGTAATCTACATTTATAAATATAATCTGAATGAAAAAAAGAGACAACAATTTGAGTATTACGGAGAACATTTTGATTTCAGATATTTTGAAAACCACATCCTTCATCTTATGGTCTAGATAAAACCACAAAGCCAGATTCGCAAACACGTTATCCTGGCCCCTAATGAGGCCTCTCAGGGTTTCCTTGTTCCCTGGATCCCTTTGTCATGACCACTGACCCAGATCCCAAAAGTGTTGTTTTATTTTGCTTTTAGGACACTCTTTCCTCAAAAGTTAGGCCTTTGATCTGTCGACCCATTTATATAATTGAAAATTGTCCCCAAACAAAATAACTGGTCATGTTTCCAAGATCCAAGAAAACCCTGGAAAGGCCTCCTTACTCTGGCTAGTTAGATAATGCTGAATATCAGCAGTAATGACGATGATGATGATGATGATGATGATGATGATGATGATGATGATGATGATGATGACGACGACGACGATGATGATGATGATGATGAATTGAAGAAGTTTATGAAATGGAGTTTTACGGCGCACCAATACAAAAGAGTTATATGGCGCCAACAGGTATGAACATTCCAGGCTGATCCTCCAATAACATCTAGATAAAAATAAGCAGAATGGGCCTAGAACCTTCTCACCTGCAGAACCAAACAAACAAATCAGAGAGTATTCATTAATTTCAAATAAGTAGGACCAACTTTGTAAACATGTTGACATCATTATTATCTGAAAGGACTATTTAAACTAGTATTAATATAAACATTCAGAGACTACAGTTACCCTCATCACCATGAAATAAATGTTATAAAAGCGACTTCAATGTTGGTCATAATGACCTTCAATGTCAATTGTTTATGAACTTGACTTTTGTTGTAGGGACCTTATGTTTTCTATGTTTAAAATGATTCAATTTTATCACATAACTCACTTATTGACTTGTATTGTATTTTGCCTGTCGCGTTAACACGCGAAACCGACATAAAGCATGGGAATTGGATCCTAGTCATTATCAATTTTTTTTGACACTTATATAACTAAAGGTATATCGAAAATATAGAATGGTGTTATTCCACTCCCACACCGTAAGTTATGTGATAAAAATGGTACTGAGGGAAAAACTACGACAGTTGACATTTTCTTTGAAATGGGGAACGGTGATGAACAAAAGATGACAATAATGGAGATGGAAGATGATCGCTGCAAATGAATACCACGTTCTTGATCCCCATTCAATTCAAAATCATGGCCACATAGGGGTAAAACACAATTACAAAAAAAAAATGCATCATTCAAACAGAGGTATCAAAAAACACAACGCTCAAAACATTACCACAACAAACAATGAATGAATTCTGGAGTATATAAAATTGCACGATTGAACTGGTTATGAATACATGTCATATAACTATCACAGTATCAAAAGTATCAAAATATAAGAATTTGTTAATCGGAAAAAACACACCTCATACTAAATAATGCCACAGTCACTTTCAGAAAATACTTAAATAGGACACCTGATTTATCACATAAAATGGTTTCCAGAAGTGTCATAAAGCCATGGCACAAATAGAATAATACACTATTGTTTGGGGCACTTGTTTCAGCCAAAGGTTTTTTGGACTTTTCAGACAAAATTCGTAGTTGACTACTACCTAAATATGTTGTATATCAGTGAAACAGACATTTTTAGTGGTAAATAAAAATACCTTACTTTTCAAAATTGGTTGAGAAATAAAAATTGCATGTGCGAAAGCTGTTTTTGATAGTTCATTTTCAATGCAAAATTCTGCTGCATGAAAAATTTGAAAAACGTTTTTTTTTTAGAATTTTTATCCAAAAATGTTTTTAAATTCAATTTGTTGGATGTTAGTAAATTGACACCCTGAAAGTTTTATAGAAAAATATGAAGGCTTACTGAAGTTATTTGAAATTTCTTTTTTTTCTGCTGTCCCACCAACAAGCAATTTACATAGGAAAAGTCCCATCAAAAAATCATTTTGGGTGTAAAATATTTATTTCTCAATTGATTTTCAAAAGTAAAGTAGTTTTATTTATCACTAAACATGCCAGTTCTAATGATATACGACTGATGTACGTATTATTAAATTTGCTCAAGTTACTGCATAAAAACCTTTGGCTGAAACAAGCGCCCCAAACAATAGTGCCCCTAGTGGTAAAATTTAACACCAATGATGCCGGGCACCACTTTCAAGCACACTTTCTGATATTATGTGCCCTTAAGAGTTATTAATGTGATAAATAGAATCTCACATTCATGCTTATTTATTATTGAATAGCAAGCCAACCATGTTATGATGCTCTGCAAGCCATCGCATCGTATACTTGAAAACTGGTTTAATAAATTCTACAATAATATACAGCACTGGCGCAAGATCCTGTATTTATTAAACAATGTTACAAATGTTTTGAATGGTATTCTCAAAAAAATGTTTGAATGGTATTTTACGTCAATTTAGCACGTTAGGCCACATTTTTGTTGTGGTAGAGGCAGTCCACCCCTCTCGGCATCATGAGAATCGACACTTTCTCACTTGACAAGTCGAGCCTCCAGGGTGATTCGAACATGCAGCGATGACAGGCAAGAAAATGTTCACAGCATCTTTACGTCCTTACTATCCGAGCCACAGACAAAGAAATGCATGAATAAGTCTATAGTGGCAATCTTGGTTTACAGGTTATATTGGGAGCTCTAGGTGCTTTGGGTAACCAATATTACCTTCAACATGCTTCCTGCAGGATATCATCTTCCCATCCCACAGAGGTGATTGCATAAAATGCAGTGTATAAGGAGCATAGCTATCAAGATTTCCATTTCTTAAAATGCAGAATACAGACATTGAAATACGGTACTTTGGACCCATCCACCACTAGATCAGAAACCAAGACCTAATAACAAATTGATAGAAAACCGAAGTATCTCTATTTCGGTCGAGCAGTAAGGAGAGTTTACGAAATTTCTGCCTAATTTTGACACACATATAATAAAGAGTTTTATGCATACATGTTTTATTCATATAAAAAACACAAATTTATTTCTCTTTCCAATTACATATTTCATCATATTTAAACAATTTGAGAAAAAACACCAAGTTCAACAGAAAGTTTCACAGGATAAATCCATTGATTTTGATGAGCAAATCCGAAATGGTGACTTTTTAATTTGAACATCATTTTACAAAATTTCTTTTTTAAAAATACAGATGTATTAGTATAATCTGACTTTGATATTCATTTAAAATCTTTTGAATATACACCGTCGGTGTATTTTCAGAAAGTGGAATAGCCATTTTCTAGTGAAACACACTGGTTGTGTGCGGTAGCTCCACCTCCTTGAAAAAAAATTCAAATTTAAATACTAGTTTTTTTCAATGGAAAATATCAAGCTAATGTTAAAATTACCAAATAATCTGCCGAAAGCTTCAATTAAACAATGTATTACGTTTCCCTCCATGAATTCTAAAGCAAAATGGTAACATACTAGATTATAATTCACTCGATGTAAACAGTATTATCCATTCATCTTTTAACCAGATATCATTGTAATTCATCAACAGAAATGTAATAAAGTTTTTACTCCTCCCAAAATATGGATTATACAGTCTATTATACATTGTTGTATTTGGCAATTCCTCCAATTGTCTCTGATTTATATAGGAAATACTGGGAATAGAAAAGCTATATCTACTTGTTTGCTCTACTGGGAAATATCTCCCATCCCCAGTACGGAACATTGCTCGGCCTTTTCCGTCACTGGCGGAAATGCCAAATGACGTTCCGATTGTTTTACGGACGTCTTCGTCAGATTCCGTCACTAGGAAATAACGATTACGGAAATTAACGAAGAGTTCCGGTTCAACTTGTTTTGTTTGTATGACGTAACGTCGTCTTGGATGATGTAACGTCGTCTTGGCGTTCTCGTGCAAACTGGTGTAAAAAGGCGTGAATCATTAGAAATATTAATAAAATATCATTTTAAATTATGTAATATATAGTTTAATAACCAGTGTTTTTCAGATATTTCCCGTATTTCAAAAACACTGGTTATTAAACTCTATAGATCACTCATTACTGAGAACAAGTCAATTTCATATTGTGGTGGGAGGGAAAAGCAAAACTATTTGTTTTATTTATTTCGCCAGAGATTTACTCTTTGTTGGAGAAGCTGGGAAAGTCAATTATGTATTGATGTTTCAATCTATCATGAAGTTTTATATGATGGGATTATATATATACTAAAGGAAAAAAGAAACGCAACTCGGGAATTTTCGCTATATAGTGTATGTATGTATAATTAGGCTGCTGTTAATCGAATGGTTCATGGCTGCATAAGACCTTTCCTTTCGGGAAAAGACTAAAACAACACATAACAAACCAAATATAATTGCTTCAAAGTTTCATTATTGTTAGAATAGGCATTTGGCTCAAGCAGATGAGCAAACTTAAAATACAGTATGGTTCAAATTTTCAAAGTGGAAATTTAAAATATATGAATTTCGTGTTACAAAGTATACTAATCGAATGGTTTATGGCTACATAAGACCTTTCCTTTCGGGAAAAGACTAAAACAACACACAACAAACCAAATATAATTGCTTCAAAGTTTCATTATTGTTAGAATAGGCATTTGGCTCAAGCAGATGAGCAAGCTTAAGGACATATTTCGAGCCTATTGTATTTGGGGGTGGGGAGAGAATTTCTATAGGTAACTGTAAATCACTGTTAGCCATACAATTTCATGAGCAAAGGGTGATATTCAATTTTTCTTCTGATTATGAGGCCCAACCAATAAAGTATTTGTGACCAGTACACATAATAACACATTAAAGAATGTTGTATATTTATTGTGTTATGCACAGATTTTAGGTCTAAAAACAATTAAGAAATAGCAGATATATTTTGTATTCAAAAGCTAAATTATGAACATATATTTCTTTATTAAAGTAAATTACAAAGTGTTGTTAAGCTATTCTTACCCTCAATATAGCAATGCTATACAAATAAAAAGCTAAGAGCGGGCCACAATTTATATGTACCTGAGTTGATCAGCCATGAAGCGTGCTGGCTGTAAATATTCAAGCTTCCCATGCTTTTTCAATGACCAAATACAGTACAGAAATGGCTCAAATGTTCAAAGTGGAAATTTAAAATATATGAATTTCGTGTTACAAAGTGTACTGTAGTTAAAAAATTAACCAGCACAGTTTCGCCTTTTCTCTAACTAGATTCAAAACTTTTTTTTACAAACATCTTGGGATTTCTTTGGAATATTACATGGAATTATGTATGCAGAATGTAAATTATATATCTGAAATTCCAGAAATGCGTTTCTTTTTTACTTTAGTATGCATGGGATTAAAAATGGTGGCCAGTGGTGAACGGGTTTGTGTGTTCTCAGTATTACTAACTGTCATTACTGCATTACGTAGTACGAGTATTAACTTTCATACGCCATCCAACCCCTTCTCCAAGAAGCGAAAACGGGGTTGGCTGGGGTATGAAATAAAACCTTAATTTTGGCTAAAAATGTTTGCATAGTGTAAAATTAAAATATTTAATAGGTAATTTTAAAGAGGTTATTGCATTTTTTCAGTAAAAAATGTTTTCAAATGTGTTTTATTGTCGAAATATCCATTATAAAATCCTGATTATATAAGCTTTCCCATTGCTTAATGGAATTGAAGCAGGACCACCTCATGATCATTATTTTCTAATGTTGCATCTCACGGGCATATGCCTACTGAATTTGAAATAAACAATGTTATTCTCTGACAAAACACCAGTTTTTTTCCCTTTTATGGGCAATGCCAGACTTTTCTGGACAATGCCAGATAATTAATACTAATTATCCCAGAGGACTAGAACATGGAATATACTGGTCTGTAAGACCAGAGGTGCCACATGCCTCCGTTCTAGTTTTATTTTCAGATGGTGTTTGTATGGTCTCATCCATCTATGTAATTTTTTTAATTAATTAGGAAGACACGCTGCCTGGTAAAATCGTTAGACCTGTCATAGGTTATAACAGTCCTGTGACAAGGGATAAGACATCTGCTCAGTTTGAACAAGGCCATCCTTAAAAAAGTGTTGGTTTGCTGTGCTCCGATTCAAAATGTTTCAGGTGGGTAGATAGATAGGTGATATTTTTTCTCTCCAAAGGCATTAAAAACCATAAGAAATTAAAGCAAAATCTCTTAAAACAGCAAAAAAATAAAAACAAGTTCAAAGAATTGCAATAAAAAGTTTTGGGTAGGGCTCTTTTTAGCGTTAGTAGGTCGAGCACAGCAAATCAAATTTGTTTAGAGATGGCCCAATACTGCAGTAGTGGCTTATCAGCAACAGGATGAAGCTGGTTCAGGAGTGCGAAGTCATAGGAGTGCGAAACAAATACTCTTGTTTCTTGTAACAGGCTTGGCCAAAAAAATATATTAGTTACCGGTATGTAGCTTTTTGTTATAACATTTTTTAAATCTGTACCATACATTATCCAAAAAGTATTCTGTTGCTCCGCTACAATACACTAACACACATCCAAATATTGTTCTTGGATCAGAGGGTAAAACAGAGCGTGTCTGGTCTGGTTACATGATTAAAGGTGTTGTTTTTTTCATACATGCCAATATTTTCATAGTTCACTAATATTCTAACATAAAATATGAAAACTTATCTATGCATAAATGGTGATACAATATTCTCAGGGGCCAGGTGAGGTTTGTATTACGGCAGTTGCACATTAACTGTCTGAACTTTGTTGTAGAAAGTGTTAAGTTACATCAATGATAAAAACAGAGTTATTGCTGGATATCATTTCTAAGTTCATATATTTCATGTACCAAGGAATGCCTGTTTACTTTAGTGCCGCTAGTGCTCAAATAATTCTGGAAAAGTGTGCTTACTAGTATTAGGTGAAATAAAGTATCTTTTACTTGTAGCCATAAACCGGGTACTAGATGTCCAATGTGACCATCAACCATTACCGAGTACCGCCGTGTAACTAAACCGTTAACTATGTCATGGAATTTAAAACCAACAAAAAATAAAAAAAACTTGTGATTTGCTACACTAAATGTTTGTGACATCAACCTGTTGCGTGAAATTTCTTTTTGATTTAGTAGGCAAGGAGGAGTTAATATGAGCAAAGACAAATATGGTAAAAGACATGTTGCCATCTGATTATTATCAAAAATGACACAATTGCAATACTTCATAATTGTAGAAATATGACACAATTTCATCACTAACACCATTCATGTTTAAACAATTTTCACTACAAATGTTTCCCTTCATACTCCCTGCAGTGGTCATTTCCTACTGAAATTCTGTAAGCTGTGTCCTTCCGATGTTCAACATGAGTGCATATCACAATTCTTCCAATAATCAACACGAGGCCATAAACACTGTCCAATTATCAACCGGAGTTCATATAAACTCCTTTCAATAATCAACATAAGTCCATATACAACTGTAAACAATGTTCAACACGAGTCCTTATTAAACTGTGTCCAATGTTACAGAAGAGTCCATATAAAACTGTGTCCAATGTTCCAACATAATTCCATATTAAACTGTGTCCAATGTTAAACATGAGCCCTTATTTAATAAAGCTCTCTCCAATGTTCAACACGAGTCCATATTAAACGGTGTCCAATGTTCAGCAGGAGCCCTTATTAAGCTCTGTCCAATGTTCAACACAAGTCCATATTAATCTGTGTCCAATGTTCAACACGAGCCCTTATTACGCTCTGCCCACTGTTCAACACAAGTCCATATTAAACTGTGTCCAATGTTCAACACGAGCCCTTATTACGCTCTGCCCACTGTTCAACAGAAGTCCATATTAAACTGTGTACAATGTTCAACACGAGCCCTTATTAAACTCTCTGCCCAATGTTCAACACATATTTAACTGTGCCCAATGTTCAACACAGGTCCATATTAAACTGTGTCCAATGTTCAACATGAGCCCTTATTAAACTATGCCCAATGTTCAACACAAGTCCATATTAAACTATGCCCAATGTTCAACACGAGCCTATATTTAACTCTGTCCAATGTTTAACAGATTCTATTTTATCTCCATATTTGGTGCTGGATACTGTAAGGGGGCACAACCCATGATTACAACTCTTCTTTTATTTGATTAAGCCATAAGTCTCCATATATATTCAAACCTAGAGTACTGCTTGCAACAAGGGAGACACAACTCACAACAGAAGTCCTAAATGCATCAAGCAACATCAAACATAGCCCAGCCTTGCTAGCGCCATCTGCTTCCGTAATCTCACTACTTCGCAAAATACATCTTTGTCTGAAATAAAACATAACCGAGTCATAATTGTAAAAATAAAAATTAATTTGATGAAAGGAAATTCTGTTAATTTACTGCAAGAACAGCATTAATTCCTGATTAGCATGATTTACTGAGAATCTTTACAATGTTCTCTAAATTATGGACATGCCGAGAATTACAGCATGTGCAATTATCATGTTTTTATGAAAGGAAATTAAAGTCCCACGTTTTCCAAATGCCTTTTATTTTTATTTAAACAATTTATGGCTAATACTGCATTAAACTCAATATTGTTGAAAACATGAACAAAACCATCATAAATACATTTATTAGACACTAGACCCATGCTTCTGTGTTTGTCACTCACTGATTAGCCCTCATTTACACTAGACCCATGCTTCTGTGTTTGTCACTCACTGGATAGCCCTCATTTACACTAGACCCATGCTTGTGTGTTTGTCACTCATTGGCTAGCCTTCATTTACACTAGACCCATGCTTGTGTGTTTGTCACTCACTGTGTTTGTCACTCATTGGTTAGCCCTCATTTACACTAGACCCATGCTTGTGTGTCTGTCAATCACTGGTTAGCCCTCATTTGCACTAGACCCATGCTTGTGTGTCTGTCACTCATTGGCTAGGCATCATTTACACTAAACCCATGCTTCTGTGTTTGTCACTCATCGGCTAGCCCTCATTTACACTAGACCCATGCTTCTGTGTTTGTCACTCATCGGCTAGCCCTCATTTATACTAGACCCATGCTTCTGTGTTTGTGACTCATTGGCTAGCCATCATTTACACTAGACCCATGCTTCTGTGTCTGTGACTCATTGGCTAGCCCTCATTTACACTAGACCCATGCTTCTGTGTTTGTCACTCACTAGCTAGCCCTAATTTCCATTAGACCCATGCTTCTGTGTTTGTCACTCACTGGCTAGCCCTCATTTACACTAGACCCATGCGTGTGTGTTTGTCACTCACTGCCTAGCCCTCATTTACACTAGACCCATGCGTGTGTGTTTGTCACTCACTGGCTAGCCCTCATTTACACTAGACCCATGCTTGTGTGATTGTCACTCATTGGCTATCCATCATTTAAACTAGACTCATGCTACTGTGTTTGTCACTCATTGGCTAGCCCTCATTTACACTAGACCATGCTTCTGTGTCAGTCACTTACTGGCTATCCCTCATTTACACTAGACCCATGCTTGTGTGTTTGTCACTCACTGGCTAGCCCTCATTTACACTAGATCCATGATTGTGTGTCTGTCACTCACTGGTTAGCCCTCATTTACACTAGACCCATGCTTATGTGTCTGTCACTCATTGGCTAGCCCTCATTTACACTAGACCCATGCTTCTGTGTCTGTCACTTACTGGCTAGCCCTCATTTACACTAGACCCATGCTTGTGTGTTTGTCACTCACTGGCTAGCCCTTATTTACACTAGATCCATGATTGTGTGTCTGTCACTCACTGGTTAGCCCTCATTTACACTAGACCCATGCTTCTGTGTTTGTCACTCATTGGTTAGCCCTCATTTAGACTAGACCCATGCTTCTGTGTCTGTCACTTACTGGCTAGCCCTCATTTACACTAGACCCATGCTTATGTGTCTGTCACTCATTGGCTAGCCCTCATTTACACTAGACCCATGCTTCTGTGTCTGTCACTCATTGGCTAGCCCACATTTACACTAGACCCATGCTTGTGTGGTTGTCACTCATTGGATAACAATCATTTACACTAGACCCATGCTTAGGTGGTTGTCACTCATTGGCTAGCCCTCATTTACACTAGACCCCTGCTTCTGTATTTGTCACTCATTGGCTAGCCCTCATTTACACTAGACCTTAGCTTGTGTGTATGCCCAATGTTCCACACACGTCCATATTAAGCTCGTTCCAATGTTCAATACGAGTCCAAATTAACTCTGTCCAATGTTCAACACGAGCCCTTATTTAACTTTTCCAATGTTCAACACCAGTCCATATTAAACTGTGCCCAATGACAAACACAAGTCCATATTAAGCTCGTTCCAATGTTCAACACAAGTCCATATTAAACTATGCCCAATGTTCAACACAAGTCCATATTAAACTGTGCCCAATGTTCATTCAACACAAGTCCATATTAAACTGTGCCCAATGTTCAACACAAGTCCATATTAAACTATGCCCAATGTTCAACCTAAGTCCATATTAAACTGTGCCCAATGTTCAACACAAGTCCATATTAAACTATGCCCAATGTTCAACACAAGTCCATATTAAACTGTGCCCAATGTTCAACACAAGTCCATATTAAACTATACCCAATGTTCAACACAAGTCCATATTAAACTGTGCCCAATGTTCAACACAAGTCCATATTAAACTATGCCCAATGTTCAACACAAGTCCATATTAAACTGTGCCCGATGACAAACAAAAGTCCATATTAAGCTCGTTCCAATGTTCAATACGAGTCCAAATTAACTCCATCAAATGATCAACACGAGCCCATATTTAACTCTGTCCAATGTTCAACACGAGCCCATATTTAACTCTGTCCAATGTTCAACACGAGCCCTTATTTAACTTTGTCCAATGTTCAACACAAGTCCATATTAAACTATGCCCAATGTTCAACACGAGCCCATATTTAACTCTGTCCAATGTTTAACAGATTCTATTTTATCTCCATATTTGGTGCTGGATACTGTAAGGGGGCACAACCCATGATTACAACTCTTCTTTTATTTGATTAAGCCATAAGTCTCCATATATATTCAAACCTAGAGTACTGCCTGCAACAAGGGAGACACAACTCACAAAAGAAGTCCTAAATGCATCAAGCAACATCAAACATAACCCAGCCTTGCTAGTGCCATCTGCTTCCGTAATCTCACTACTTCGCAAAATACATCTTTGTCTGAAATAAAATATAACCGAGTCATAATTGTAAAAATAAAAAATAATTTGATGAAAGGAAATTCTGTTAATTTACTGCAAGAACAGCATTCATTCCTGATTAGCATGATTTACTGAGAATCTTTACAATGTTCTCTAAATTATGGACATTGTAGAAAACATGCCGAGAATTACAGCATGTGCAGTTATCATGTTTTTATAAAAGCAAATTAAAGTCCCACGTTTTCCAAATGCCTTTTATTTTTATTCAAACCATTTATGGCTAATACTGCATTAAAGTCAATAATGTTGAAAACATGAAAAAAACCATCATAAATACATTTATTAGACACTAGACCCATGCTTCTGTGTTTGTCACTCATTGGATAGCCCTCATTTACACTAGATTTTAGCATGTGTGTTTGTCACTCATTGGCTAGCCCTCATTTACACTAGACCTATGCTTCTGTGTTTGTCACTCATTGGATAGCCCTCATTTACACTAGACCCATGCTTGTGTGTCTGTCACTCACTGGTTAGCCCTCATTTACACTAGACCCATGCTTCTGTGTTTGTTACTCATTGGCTAGCCCCCATTTACACTAGACCCATGCTTCTGTGTTTGTCACTCATTGGCTAGCCATCATTTACACCAGACCCATGCTTTTGTGTTTGTCACTCATTGGCTAGCCCTCATTTACACTAGACCCATACTTCTGTGTTTGTCACTCATTGACTAGCCCTCATTTACACTAGACCCATGCTTCTGTGTTTGTCACTCATTAGCTAGCCCTCATTTACACTAGACCCATGCTTCTGTGTTTGTCACTCACTGGCTAGCCCTCATTTACACTAGACCCATGCTTGTGTGTTTGTCACTCACTGGCTAGCCCTCATTTACGCTAGACCCATGCTTGTGTGTCAGTCACTCACTGGCTAGCCATCATTTACACTAGACTCATGCTTCTGTGTCTGTCACTCACTGGCTAGCCCTCATTTATACTAGACCCATGCGTGTGTGTTTGTCCTCACTGGCTAGCCTCATTTACACTAGACCCATGCTTATGTGTCTGTCACTCATTGGCTAGCCCTCATTTACACTAGACCCATGCTTCTGTGTCTGTCACTCACTGCCTAGCCCTCATTTACACTAGACCCGTGCTTATGTGTCTGTCACTCATTGGCTAGCCCACATTTACACTAGACCCATGCTTCTAAGTTTGTCACTCATTGGCTAGCCCTCATTTATACTAGACCCATGCTTCTGTGTTTGTCACTCATTGGCTAGCCATCATTTACACTAGACCCATGATTCTGTGTTTGTCACTCACTGGCTAGCCCTCATTTACACTAGACCCATGCTTCTGTGTTTGTCACTCACTGGCTAGCCCTCATTTACACTAGACCCATGCTTCTGTGTGTGTCACTCACTTGCTAGCTCTCATTTACACTAGACCCATGCTTGTGTGTTTGTCACTCATTGGCTAGCCCTCATTTACACTAGACCCATGCTTCTGTGTTTGTCACTCATTGGCTAGCCCTCATTTACACTAGACCCATGTCACTCATTGGCTAGCCATCATTTACACTAGACCCATGCTTCTGTGTTTGTCCCTCACTGGCTAGCCCTGATTTACACTAGACCAATGCTTCTGTGTTTGTCACTCACTGGCTAGCCCTCATTTACACTAGACCCATGCTTCTGTGTTTGTCACTCACTTGCTAGCTGTCATTTACACTAGACCCATGCTTGTGTGTTTGTCACTCACTGGTTAGCCCTCATTTACACTAGACCCATGCTGGTGTGTTTGTCACTCACTGGCTAGACCTCAATTACGCTAGACCCATGCTTCTGTGTCTGTCGCTCATTGGCTAGCTCTCATTTACACTAGACCCAAGCTTCCGTGTTTGTCACTAATTGGCTAGCCCTCATTTACACTAGACTTTAGCTTGTGTGTTTGTCACTCATTGGATAGCCATCATTACACACGACCCATGCTTGTGTGGTTGTCACTCATTGGCTAGCCCTCATTTACACTAGACCCATGCTTCTGTGTTTGTCACTCATTGGATAGCCATCATTTACACTAGACCCATGCATGTATGGTTGCCACTCACTGGATAGACATCATTTACACTAGACCCATGCGTATGTGGTTGTCACTCATTGGCTAGCCCTTATTTACACTAGACACATGCTTCTGTGTTTGTCACTCATTGGCTAGCCCTCATTTACACTAGACCCATGCTTCTGTGTTTGTCACTCATTGGCTAGCCCTCATTTACACTAGACCCATGCTTCTGTGTTTGTCACTCATTGGCTAGCCCTCATTTACACTAGACTCATGCTTGTGTGTTTGACACTCATTGGATAGCCCTCATTTACACTAGACCTTAACTTGTGTTTGTCACTCATTGGCTAGCCCTCATTTACACTAGACCCATGCTTCTGTGTTTGCCACTCATTGGCTAGCCCTCATTTACACTAGACCGATTATTCTGTGTTTGTCACTCATTGGCTAGCCCTCATTTACACTAGACCTTAGCTTGTGTGTTTGTCACTCATTGGATAGCCATCATTTACACTAGACCCATGTTTGTGTGGTTGTCACTCATTGGATAGCCATCATTTACACTAGACCCATGCACAAAACAACTTAGAAAATGCACAGCACTACTTAGAATATGCACAAGACAAATTAGAAAATGCACAGACAACTTAGAAAATTCACATAACTTAGAATATGCACAAGACAACTTAAAAAATGCATATAACAACTTAGGAAATGCACATAACAACTTAAAAAATGCACATGACAACTTACGAAATGCACATAACAACTTAGAAAATGCACAAGACAACTTAACAAATGCACATAACAACTTAGAATATGCACAAGACGACTTACAAAATGCACATAACAACTTAGGAAATGCACATAATATCTTACGAAATGCACATAACAACTTGCGAAATGCACATAACAACTTAGAAAATGCACATAACAAAGTATGAAACGCACAAAACGACTTAGAAAATGCACAAGACAACTTTTATTTAATTTTAATATTCCATATGTATGCTAGTGTAGTGTAAATACCAACATACTACAAGTTTGTACTCACTTGTGTACTCGTTAAAGGGAGAAAGCATGAACTGAGAAATTTGGAAATCGCCGAACACGATAAATAAAAAAAATAATGTTGCAGTCTCGGTTTGATTGAGATTATTCATGAACGGTATGAAAAAAGCTTGCTACCGTTTATGCCCTCTCGCCCCGAGCTGAGCATTAAAATAAGACTTTCGATTTATTAATCCAGTATCGTTTTTGACTTTAACCCTACTTGCATATATTTAAATACAATGTTGATTGTTCAACTTTTCTTCATTATTCTACCTTGGGGTTGAATATATTACTGATGAAATATAATCAACTGTTAGTAATATGCAAAAAACAATTTGCCGTATAGTATTCTTATAATTAATATTAATGATTAAACAAATGCAGTTTTTATGTAGAAAATGTAAGTTTGACTAAACTCGATTGCCTTAGCCTCGTCCGTTTGATGGGGACGTAAACCGGGCGGTCCCGTGAATCGGTCTATCCTTCGAGCACGTTAAAGAACCATAGGAATCTATTCGATAATAAGAGTAGGGCACGGTTCCCGGATTCCCGTGTATCCTTCCCCTCTCTCTGGGGCGGCTCTAAATAACCTATACTGTGTCGATGAGCCGTTAAACAACATTCAGTTCGATTAAGGTGGACTCATCACTTTCATCTTCCATCGATGAACTAACATCTACTTCCTTTATGCATATGGAAGATCCTTCCTCAAAAGAAATCTCTATCACACTCTCAAACCTACTAGTAGCTTACGATTCCCTCCATTAGATAACCATGTAATTGTCGTAGAAAATCAATGACACTGTAAGGGAGAAACTGTGACATTAGAATTACAATCGTCAGGACACCGTGACAGATATATACAATGGCATCATAATGGCCGCATAACTACTTAATACATGCAGTAATGAATTTTCGTTGAGCAACCGTGACTGGTTTTCGTCGAGAATCCATTTGCGCTGATACCGGGTTTACCCCTAGTGAGAGCTCTGCTTTTGTTTTGCATGATGACTGTCACCTCTAAACATTCTGCAAGATACATTCAACAATGGGTAAAAGACCTTGCTAATCATACTTACTAATGTTTTGCAATCATAAAAAGGTATTTTAAGGCAGCTCATATAGTCTGATTAAAATCCAAATAAGTTTTCCGCAGTAAGAAAAGGCTGGTGAGATATCCTAATCCGCCGTTAATCCGAACCTCATATGATACATATATTTGCGAGAAGAGGAAGCAAGTTACAGAATCTGTTGTAAGTTGGAGATCGCTGAGGAAAGAAAACATGTTCTGGTGTATCTGTTTAAAGAGAGACTTGGTTATGTAGTCTATAAGCTCAGTTGCAAACGTGTCATGCTTTGCATTTTTGTATATATATTATAATATATATATATATAATTTACATATTTGTTGAGCAATTTTTGTCACACGAGAGTCGTCTATGTAACGTAAGTCAAGCACCAGTAAATCCTCAGTTTTGTCTTTGAATATATATATATTTTCCAATTCCTCTGCTGTGGCACTCAAACTGTCTTATGAACATCCTTAACGTGTTCATGATGGCAAAGATCAGAGTCCTATCTTTGGCAGCGCCTGATTAATTATAGCAATAACTGAAATTAACAGATAACTCGGGCCATGTCTGGTTCAGAGATCATTCAGTGTGGAAGCTGCGATGTGTTTACAGCACCTACTACACCTCAGTTTTCTTTCACAATCTTATATTCCTGCTTGTGAGCTAGTTCATTTTGGAATGATGAGAAAACACTGTTAATGAAGTTTATCTCACACACACAGATGACTAATTTTAAGATTTAAAGTGTAACTGAACAGTACTGTAACTGCGAACTTTTGGTTTCTGTTGATGATCGTCATGTGCAATACTCAATGGTAGGCATGCCTTGCTCACACTTCAATGGAATAACGGTAAGCCCGGGTTCCCATAAGAATGGTAATCAGCTGATGAGCTTGCCCTGATACATGTGTTTATTTCAGAAAATGATCTGCAGTGTTGCTCACACTTCAATGGAATAACTGTAAGCCCGAGTTACCATAAGAATGGTAATCAGCTGATGAGCTTTCCCTGATACATGTGTTTATTTCAGAAAACTTACGATGATTCCCTCCATCATCGTCGTTACATTCATTTAAATATAGATACATATCACATTTATTGCAAAGTAATGTATTATCATTTAACGATTAATTGTTCAGATAACAATATAACAAAGTAAACATATAACTGAATTTTGAGTAAGAATCCGCTTATACTGTATTATTTCATCTTTAATATTGTTTCTAGAAAATTAACTAATGGAGTGTTTGTCGATGTATATATGAATATTGTGCGTGTGTGCTTGGGTGTATGATTTTTTGCAGAAGGCCACATTGAAAATAAGATGTATATGATGTATGTTATATAACTCTAATGTGTTACCTTCTTTAAATAAAGCTTTTGTTATTACTATTATTATTATTATAGTGTCATTCAGGGGCGTAGCTGACCTGAAATGCATATATAGGCCCGAAATGCTCCCCTTGCATTTTTTTCTAACGTAGCAATGTAATGGTGCGTTTTGGCATATATCTGATAGAACACTTGTGTAGTATTAAAAGATTTGTTTTTTTGACAAATTTGAAAATTAACGTTTGACAAAGTTGAATTACCTACACTGTAAAATAAAATAAGAAAGAAATGTTGACCATTAACTCCCACCCCGTCCGGCTACAATTTTTATTGCATGTTTGGACTTTTTAAAAAGAAATCGTTTTTCGATGAATATACCCGGGCTATGTGGCCTAATAGTATACAGCCATAAGGGCACTGGTCCATCTATAAGGCTTCAGACAAGTCTCCGATTGTTTTAAGTGCCTCCATTTTAAATACGAAGGCTTCAACACAAAATCAGCCTCTAAGTGTGACCTTGACCTTGAACTGGAAGTTGCTCGCTGGAAGTTGCGCTCTGCTCGTCGTCTCGATATGGTGAACATTTGTGCCAAGTTATTTCTAAATCCCTCAAGCGGTTCAAGAGATATGGAAAGGACACGATATGATATATGACCTTCGACCTCTAAGTGTGACCCTGACCTTGAACGGACGTGGGTGGAAGTTGCATTCTGCACGTCCTCCCGATATGGTGAACAATTTCCAAAATCCCTCAAGTGGTTCAAGAGATATGGTGGAGACCGACTTGTGACGGACAGAGATCCAGACAGACAGACACAATATGTCTCCCCAGTATGGGGCGGAGAAATAACAAGTTTTAATTTGTTGATGAGATGCATAAATTGAACTAACCGTTAAGCAACTTTTATTTTGCAGAACAGATTTTCTCTCCGTCTAACACATAGTAGTCGAAGTGTGGACAATACGAATTCTAAAAAAAAACTGGAAATGTGTCCATGGGACACGGATGCCCCCACTGAAAACAATCAGTGTAAAACGTAAAATTTGATGGAAAAGGGGCTGCAACTCTGGTAATACTGGGTAGATTAACGCCGAATCGATATGCACATTTTGATATCATAGGTAAGCATCCTGTAAAGTTTCGAAGCAATCAGTTGAAAAGTGTGGGAGGAGATACACACAAGCTAAATAAAATTTGATGGAAAAGGGACCATAACACGGGTAATACTGGGTCAATTTTGACGCTGAAACGATATGCACATCTTGACATCATAGGTAAGCATCCTGTAAAGTTTCGAAGCAATCGGTTGAAAAGTGTGGGAGGAGATAGACACACAAACTTTTTGGGACGGAATGACGGAAGGACGGACGGACATGGCTAACGCTATATGCCCCCTCACCAGCATAAAAATCTGGAGGCAAATTGGGTAATTTTTACTAAAAGTTTTATTACATTTAAATATTAATTAAATAGTATTTAATTTGTATGTTTAGTATAATCTGGATTGCGGTTTTACAGCACACCAACACACAAAGGTTATAATCTGATCTTGGTTGGAGTGCTAAAGAAAAACAAGACAATATGTACTGCAACATTTTAATATAAATTAGTTTCAACACTGTGAAACATTTACAATATATTATTATATCTCCATCATCAATACAAACAACTGTAAAAAAACAACCAGGAGAGCATGTATAAGGCTATATGGCAATATTCATATACTCAGTTGCAAGAGAATTGCTTAGATTTAATTGTATCAAGTTTTTTAGAATTAAATTTGACAAATTCCAAAATGAATATGCCATGTTTGATACCAAAGTTTTTATCATTCCATTGCCAATATCATGTTTTCATTTGTTTTTCAACAAGTTGAATCATTAAGGGACTGTCGCTTGATAAAGAGGATAGGGGTGTAAAGTAAAATGTTCAAAGTGTACACTTTCTTTTGCAACTGAGTATATAAACACATTTTAATCACAACACAAACACTTACTGTTTATCCACAATACAAACATTATTTCTGTTTAAATACTCATAATTAAATTTCTTCCTTTGTACATGTTGTACTAGCAACACAAACGTACAATCCTGTTTCGGCCTAGGTATCGATCAAATGCCTTATCTTTGCCCGATTTTAAAATGCGACTTTTAGGGTTTCAACAGTTACAATTGAAGTAACTCTTGTTTCTCTTGCCGTTGTGAAGTTTCTCAATCTATGCATCATGATTTTATTTTGCCATATAACCTACATATTGTGTCGTGGAGGCGTAAAACCAAATTCAATTAGATGCTCATAACACAAACATAATTCCTGTTTCTGCAAAGAATTTCTAAACAAAGATACCTAAGTCTTTTGTCTTTCTTCCAGTTTTGGCAGTCTGTTTACGCCACACAATATAAAATGGTAATTTGGCAAAAAACAGGAAATTGAAATGAATTGGATTCTAAGGCGCACCAACACATGAAAGTTATATGGCGCCTAACAGGAATGAACATGCCAGGCTCATCCTCCATTTACATCAAGATAAAATATGGAGAATGGCCTAGAAACTTCTAACCTGCAGAACTGCAGAGTTGCTGCACTTTCTATAGCAGATACTCCATTTACGATGGAGCCACGTTTGCACACGTGGTGTCATGATAAAGACCTAAAGACCTTGCTTAAATGATCATGATAAAAAATGCCAAAATGACTATGAATGGGGGGAGGAGTGGGGTGGGGTACACTTTCAGTAAATAAAAGTAAATAAGCAAGCCAAGGAAACTGGTAAAAAAAATTCTTAATCTATTTTACTTCAAGATCAACTTGAACATTTCTCATTGACCTGTTCTTACGTGTAAAAATATCCGCATAAAATAAAATTAAATCTATCGAATCTGTAATATGTAATCTACATTTATAAATATAATCTGAATGAAAAACAGAAACAACAATTTGAGTATTACGGAGAACATTTTGATTTCAGATATTTTGAAAACCACATCCCTCATCTATCTGGTCTAGATAAAACCACTTGTCGCTCACACAAAGCCAGATTCGCAAACACGTTATCCTGGCCCCTACTGAGGCCTCCCAGGGTTTTCTTGTTCCCTGGATCCCTTTAAGTCATGACCACTGACCCAGACCCCAAGTGTTGTTTTTTTTTTGCTTTTAGGACACTCTTTCCTAGATTCCTAAAGTTAGGCCTTTGATCTGTCGACCCATTTATATATTCGAAAATTGTCCCCCAGACACCTAAAAATAACAGGTCATGTTTCCAAGATCCAAGAAAACCCTAGAAAGGTCTCCCTACTCTGGCTAGTTAGATAATGCTGAATATCAGCAGTAATAACGATGGTGATGATGATGATGATGATGATGATGATGATGATGATGGTGATGATAATGATGATAATGATGATGATGATAATGATGATGATAATGATGATAAAGATGATGATGATGGTGATGATGATAATGATGATGATGATGATGGTGATGATGGTGATGATGATGATGATAATAATGATGATGATGATAACGATGATGATGATGGAAGTTTATGAACTGGGGTTTTACGGCGCACCAACACAAAAGGGTTATATGGCGCCAACAGGAATGAACATTCCAGGCCCACTCTCCATTTACATCTAGATAAAAATATACAGAATGGGCCTAGAACTTTCTCACCTGCAGAACCAACCAAACAAATCAGAGAGTATTCATTAATTACAAATAAGTAGGACCAACTTAGTAAACATTTTAAACTAGTATCAATATTAAAATTCAGAGACTAGTTACTCTCACCACCTTGAAATAAATGTTATAAAAGCAACTTCAATGTTGAAGTCATAATGACCTTCAAGGTCAATTGTTTATGGTGAACTTGACTTTTGATGTACCGACCTTATGTTTTCTATGTTTAAAATGATTAAATTGTAACTATTTTTCTTGCATGACAATAATGAAGATGACTGCTGGAAATGAATATCATGTTCTCAGTCTTCATTCACCTCATACAGGATCTTACAGAAGTACTTATTCATTATTGAATTTATTAAACGAGTGGCAAAATGATATAATGCCAGGCTCTTCTCGAGAATTATATCATGTTTGCTAATGAATTAGAACGAATGTTAGATTGTATTTGTCACATAACTCATGCACATATCGACTTTTATTGTATTTTGCCTGTCGCTTTAACACCCGAAACCGACATAAAGCATGGGAATTGGATCCTAGTCATTATCCATTTTTTTTTACACTTATCTAACTAGTGGTATATCGAAAATATAGAATGGTATTATTCCACTCCCAAACCGTAAGTTATGTGATAAAAATGGTACTGAGGGAAAAACTACGACAGTTGACATTTTCTTTGAAATGGGGAACGATGATGAACAAAAGATGACAATAATGGAGATGGAAGATGATCGCTGCAAATGAATACCACATTCTTGATCCCCATTCAATTCAAAATCATGGCCACATAGGGGAACAGTGTAAAACACAATTACAAAAAAATAATACATCATTCAAACAGGTATCAAAAAACACAACCACTCAAAACATTACCACAACAAACAATGAATGAATTCTGGAGTATATAAAATTGCACGATTGAACTGGTTATGAATACATGTCATATAACTATCACAGTATCAAAAGTATCAAAATATAAGAATTTGTTAATCAGAAAAAACACACCTCATACTAAATAATGCCACAGTCACTTTCAGAAAATACTTAAATAGGACACCTGATTTATCACATAAAATGCCTTCTGGAAGTGTCATAAAGCCATGGCACAAATAGAATAATACACTATTGTTTCAGCCAAGTTTTTTTTCCGACTTTTCAGACAAAATTCGTCTACTACCTAAATATGTTGTATATCATTGAAACAGACATTTTTAGTGGTAAATAAAAATACCTTACTTTTCAAAATTGGTTGAGAATTAAAATTTCATGTGCGAAAGCTCTTTTTGATGGGTCATTTTCAATGCAAAATTCTGCTGCATGAAAAATTTGAAAAATGTTTTTTTTTTACAATTTTTGTTAGTAAATTAAGACACCCTAAAAGTTTTATAGCAAAATATGAAGGTTTACTGAAGTTATTTGAAATTTCTTTATTTTCTGCTGTCCCACCAACAAGGAATTTACACAGGAAAAGTCCAATCAAAAAATCATTTTGGCTGAAAAATATTTATTTCTCAACTGATTTTCAAAGGTAAAGTAGTTTTATTTATCACTAAACATGTCAGTTCTAATGATATATAACTGATGTACGTATTATTAAAATTGCTCAAGTTACTGCAGAAAAACCTTTGGCTGAAACAAGCGCCCCAAACAATAGTGCCCCTAGTGGTACAAGTTAACACCTATGATGCCGGGCACCACTTTCAGGCACACTCTCTGACATTATGTGACCTCAAAGAGTTATTAATTTGATAAATAGAAACTCACATTTATGCTCATTTATGCTCATTTATTATTGAATAGCAAGGCAACCATGTTATGATGCTCTGCAAGTCATCACATCGTATACTTGAAAACTTGTTTAATAAATTCTACAATAATATACAGCACTCGTGCAAGATCCTGTATTTATTAAACAATGTTACAAATGTTTTGAATGGTATTCTCAAAAAAATATTTGAATGTTTTACGTCAATTTAGCACGTCAGGCCACATTTTTGTTGTGGTAGAGGCAGTCAACCCCTCTCGGCATCATGAGAATCAACACTTTCTCACTTGACATGTCGAGCCTCCAGGGTGATTCGAACATGCAGCGATGTCAGGCAAGAATATTTTTACAGCATCTTTACGTCCTTACTATCCGAGCCACAGACAATTGAATTGAATTGAATTGGATTTTATAGTCGCACCAACAGCTAAGGTCATATGGCGACTTTCCAGCTTCAACTGGTGGAGGAAGACCCCAGGTGCCCCTCCGGGCAATTTTCGTGCACGGGCGGGCACCTGGGTAGAACCACCGACGTTCCGCAAGCCAGCTGGATAGCTTCCTCACATAAAGATTCCTTCGCCCCTGAGGGATTGAACCTACAGCGGTGAGGGGCAAGTGATTGCAAGTCAGAGACTCTAACCACTCGGCCACGGACGCCCCGAGCCACAGACAAAGAAATGCATGAATAAGTCTATATTGTCAATCTTGGTTTACAGATTATATTGGGAGATCTAGGTGCTTTGGGAAACCAATATTACCGTCAACATGCTTCCTGCAGGATATCATCTTCCCACCCCACAGAGGTGATTGCATAAAATGCAGTGTATAAGGAGGCGTAGCTATCAAGATTTCCATTTCTTAAAATGCAGAATACAGACATTGAAATACAGTACTTTGGACCCATCCACCACTAGATCAGAAACCCAGACGTAATAACAAATTGATAGAAAACGGAAGTATCTCTATTTCGGTAGAGCAGTAAGGAGAGTTTACGAAATTTCTGCCTAATTTTGACACACATGTAATAAAGAGTTTTATGCATACATGTTTTATTCATATAAAAAACACAAATTTATTTCTCTTTCCAATTACATTTTTCATAATTTTTAAATATTTTGAGAAAAACACCAAGTTCAACAGAAAGTTTCACAGGATAAATCCCTTGATTTTGATGAGCAAATCCGAAATGGTGACTTTTTAATTTGAACACCTTTTTACACAATTTCTTTTTTAAAAATACAGATGTATTAGTATAATCTGACTTTGATATTCATTTAAAATCTTTTGAATATACACCGTCGGTGTATTTTCAGAAAGTGGAATAGCCATTTTCTAGTGAAACACACTGGATGTGTGCGGTAGCTCCACCTCCTTGAAAAAAAAAAATATTCAAATTTAAATACTAGTTTTTTTCAATGGAAAATATCAAGCTAATGTTAAAATTACTAAATAATCCGCCGAAAGCTTCAATTAAACAATTTATTACGTTTCTCTCCATGAATTCTAAAGCCAAATGGTAACATACTAGATTATAATTAACTTGATATAAACAGTATTATCCATTCATCTTTAAACCAGACATTATTGTAATTTAGTTTAAACATATTTATTTTACATCGATTGCGAAACAAGTTATTGCAACTTAGATTAATCGCTCTCGATGGCTTCCTGGGTACAACCAGTACTAAGCAATGTGGATTAATTATCTTGCTCAAGGATAAATAACGCGGCCGCGGCGAGGATCGAACCCACGACCTCTCGATCTGGAGTTAGGCGCTCTACCACTGGACCACTCCATTGTAATTCATCAACAGAAATGTAATACAGTTTTTACTCCTCCCAAAATGTGGATTATAGTCGATTATACAGTCGTCGTATTTGGCAATTTGACAATGATGAGAACAAAACATCAATTCCTCCTTCAAAGGTTGATCATGATGTAATACAATGGTAGATCACTCATTACTGAGAACAAGTCATTTTCATATTGTGGTGGGAGGGAAAAGCAAAACTATTTGTTTTATTTATTATGCCAGAGATTTACTCTTTGTTGGAGAAGCTGGGAAAGTCAATTATGTATTGATGTTTCAATCTATCATGAAGTTTTATATGATGGGATTATATATATACTAAAGTAATAAAGAAACGCAACTCGGGAATTTTCGCTATATAGTGTATGAGCAAACTTAAAATACAGTACAGAAATGGCACAATTTTTCAAAGTGGAAATTTAAAATATATGAATTTCGTGTTACAAAGTGTACTGTAGTTAAAAAATTAACCAGCACAGTTTCGCCTTTTCTCTAACTAGATTCAAAACTTTTTTTTACAAACATCTTGGGATTTCTTTGGAATATTACATGGAATTATGTATGCAGAATGTAAATTATATATCTGAAATTCCAGAAATGCGTTTCTTTTTTACTTTAGTATGCATGGGATTAAAAATGGTGGCCAGTGGTGAACGGGTTTGTGTGTTCTCAGTATTACTATCTGTCATTACTGCATTACGTAGTCCGAGTATTAACTTTCATACTACCCCATCCAACCCCTACTCCAAGAAGCAAAACGGGGTTGGCTGGGATATCAAATAAAATCTTAATTTGGCAAAAAAAGTTTGCATAGTGTAAAATTAAAACATTTAATAGGTATCTTTAAACAGGTTATTGCATTTTTTCAGTAAAAAATGTTTTCAAATGTTTTTTATTGTAGAAATATCTATATAAAATCCTGATTATATAAGCTTTCCCATTGCTTAATGGAATTGAAGCGGGACCACGTCATGGTCATTATTTTCTAATTTTGCACCTCACGGGCATATGCCTACTGAATTTGAAATAAACAATCCTATTCTCTGACAAAACACCACTTTTTTCCCTTTTCTGGGCAATGCCAGATAATTAATACTAATTATCCTAGAGGACTAGAACATGGAATATACAGGTCGGTAAGGCCAGAGGTGCCACATGCCTCCGTTCTAGTTTTATTTTCAGATGGTGTTTGTATGGTCTCATCCATCTATGTAAATTTTTTAATTAATTAGGAAGACACACTGCCTGGTAAATCGTTCCACATGTCATATAAAACATCTGCTCAATTTGAACAAGGCCATCCTTAAAAAATTGTTGGTTTGCTGTGCTCCGACCCAAAATGTTTTAGGTGGGTAGATAGGTAGGTGATATTTTTTCTCTCCAAAGGCAGTAAAAAACATAAGAAATTAAAGGAAAAATACTCTTAAAACAGAAAAAAAAAAACAAGTTCAAAGAATTGCAACAAAAAGTTTTGGGTAGGGCTCTTTTTAGCGTCAGTAGGTCGAGCACAGCAAATCAAATTTTTTTTACGGATGGCCCAATACTGCAGTAGTGGCTTATCAGCAACAGAATGAAGCTGGTTTACCACTAGTCATAGGAGTGCAAAACAAAGTACTCTTGTTTCTTGTAACAGGCTTGGCCAAAAGAAATTGTTAGTTACCGGTATGTAGCTTTTTGTTATGACTTTATTTTAAATCAGTACCATACATTATCCAAAAAGTATTCTGTTGCTCCACTACAATACACTAACACATATCCAAATACTGTTCTTGGATCAAAGGGTAAAACAGGGAGTGCCTGTACTGGTTACATGATTAAAGGTGGGTTTTTTTCAGGCATGCCAATATTTTCACAGTTCCCTAATACTCTAACATAAAATAAGAAAACTTATCTATGAACTGCAGTATGCATAAATGGTGATACAATATTCTGAGGGGCCAGGTGAGATTTGTATTACAGCAGTTGCACATTAACTGTCTGAACTTTGTTGTAGAAAGTGTTAAGTTCCATTAATGATGAAAACAGAGTTATTGCTGGATATCATTTCTAAGTTCATATATTTCATGTACCAAGGAATGCCTCTAAAATAATTACTTTAATGCCGCTAGTGCTCAAATAATTCTGAAAAAGTGTGCTTATTAGGTGAAATAAAGTATCTTTTACTTGTAGCCATAAACCGGGTACTAGATGTCCTATATCCTGGTGACCATCAACCATTACCGAAGTACAGCAGTGTAACTAAACCGTTTAACTATGTCAGGGAATTTAAAACCAACAAAAAATAAACAAAGACATGATTAACTACATTAAATGTTTGTGACATCAACCTGTTGCGTGAAATTTCATTTTGATTTAGTATGCAAGGAGGAATTAATATGAGCAAAGACAAATATGGTAAAAGATATATGTTGCCATCCGATTATCAAAAATGACACAACTGCAATACTTCATAATTGTAGAAATATGACACAATTTCATCACTAACACCATTCAATTTTCGCTACAAATGTTTCCCTTCATACTCCCTGTTGTGGTCATTTTCCTACTGAAATGCTGTAATCTGTGTCCTTCCAATGTTCAACACGAGTCCATATCACAATTCTTCCAATAATCAACACGAGGCCATAAACACTGTCCAATTATCAACCGGAGTCCATATAAACTCCTTCCAATAATCAACACGAGTCCATATTAAGCTCGTTCCAATGTTTAACACAAGTCCATATAAAACTGTGCCCAATGTTCAACACGAGTCCTTATTAAGCTCGTTCCAATGTTCCAACACAATTCGATATTAAACTGTGTTCATTGTTCAACATGAGCCCTTATTTAATAAAGCTCTGTCCAACATTCAACACGAGCCCTTATTAAGCTCTGTCCAATGTTCAACATGAGTCCATATTAAACTGTGTCCAATGTTCAACAGGAGCCCTTATTAAGATGTCCAATGTTCAACACAAGTCCATATTAAACTGTGTCCAATGTTCAACAGGAGCTCTTATTAAGCTCTGCCCACTGTTCAACACCAGTCCATATTAAACTGTGTCCAATGTTCAACACGAGCCCTTATTAAGCTCTGCCCAATGTTCAACACAAGTCCATATTAAACTGTGCCCAATGTTCAAGTCCATATTAAACTGTGCCCAATGTTCAACACAAGTCCATATTAAACTCTGCCCAATGTTCAACACAAGTCCATATTAAACTCTGCCCAATGTTCAACACAAGTCCATATTAAACTCTGCCCAATGTTCAACACAAGTCCATATTAAGCTTGTTCCAATGTTCAATACGAGTCCAAATTAACTCCTTCAAATGTTCAACACGAGCCCTTATTTAGCTCTGTCCAATGTTCAACACGAGCCCATATTTAACTCTGTCCAATGTTTAACATGATTCTATTTTATCTCCATATTTGGTGCTGGATGCTGTAAGGGGGCACAACCCATGATTTCAAGTCTTCTTTTATTTGATTAAGCCACAAGTCTCCATATATATTCAAACCTAGAGTACTGGCTACAACAAGGGGGACACAACTCACGACAGAAGTCCTAAATGCATCAAGCAACATCAAACATAGCCCAGCCTTGCTAGTGCCATCTGCTTCCGTAATCTCACTACTTCGCAAAATACATCTTTGTCTGAAATAAAACATAACTGAGTCATAATTGTAAAAATAAAAATTAATTTCATGAAAGGAACTTCTGTTGATTTACTGCAAGAACAGCATTAATTCCTGATTAGCATGATTTACTGAGAATCTTTACGATGTTCTCTAAATTATGGACATTGTAGAAAACATGCCGAGAATTACAGCATGTGCAATTGAATAACATGTTTTTCTAAAAGGAAATTAAAGTCCCACGTTTTCCAAATGCCTTTCATTTTTATTCGAACAAATTATGGCTAATACTGCATTAAACTCAATAATGTTGAAAACATAAACAAAACCATCATAAATACATTTATTTAAACACGGCGTTTGTTTTGTTTATACCAAAATCACTTGCTCAAATCTATGCTTGTGTGTTTTGTCACTCACTGGCTAGCCCTCATTTACACTAGATCCATGCTTCTGTGTTTGTCACTCATTGGCTAGCCCTCATTTACACTAGACCCATGCTTGTTTGTTTGTCACTCATTGGATAGCCATCATTTACTCTAGACCCATGCTTGTGTGGCTGTCACTCATTGGCTAGCCCTCAATTACACTAGACCCATGCTTGTGTGTTTGTCACTCATTGGATAGCCATCATTTATACTAGACCCATGCTTGTGTGTTTGTCACTAATTGGCTAGCCCCCATTTACACTAGACCCATGCTTGTGTGTTTGTCACTCATTGGCTAGCCCTCTTTTACACTAGACCCATGCTTCTGTGTGGCTGTCACTCATTGACTAACCCTCATTTACACTAGATTCATGCTTCTGTGTTTGTCACTCATTGGCTAGCCCTCATTTACACTAGACCCATGCTTGTGTTTGTCACTCATTGGCTAGCCCTCATTTACACTAGACTCATGCTTGTGTTTGTCACTCATTGGCTAGCCCTCTTTTACACTAGACCCATGCTTCAGTTTTGTCACTCATTGGCTAGCCCTCATTTACACTAGACTCATGCTTGTGTTTGTCACTCATTGGCTAGCCCTCATTTACACTAGACCCATGCTTCTGTATTTGTCCCTCATTGGCTAGCCCTCATTTACACTAGACTCATGCTTCTGTGTCTGTCACTCATTGCTTAGCCCTCATTTACACTATAACCATGCTTGTGTGTCTGTCATTCACTGGCTATCCCTCATTTACACCAGACCCATGCATGTGTGTCTGTCACCCATTGGCTAGCCCTCATTTACACTAGACCCATGCTTTTGTGTCTGTCATTCACTGGCTAGCCCTCATTTACACCAGACCCATGTGTGTGTGTCTGTCACCCACTGGCTAGCCCTCATTTACACTAGACCCATGCTTGTGTGTCTGTCACTCACTGGCTAGCCCTCATTTACACAAGACACATGCATGCATATGAATTGGTCATTCATTGGCTAGCCCTCATTTACACTAGACCAATGTGTGTAAATTTATTTTTCACTCATTGACTAGCAGTCATTTACACTAGACTCATGCATATGTGTTTGTCACTCATGGGCTAACCCTTATTTACACTAGAACCAAAATATCAAACCTAGCTTAAGTTATTTGAGATTTCCTAATTTTCTGCTGACTCAGCAACATGAAGTTTACATGGTTAAAGTCCTATCAAAAGATATTTTTAAAAAATCAACACAAAATAATCCAGTTCCAATGATATATGGTTATGAAGAAATATGCATTTAGATGTTGAAAACCCTTTGGCTGAAACAAGCACTCCAAACAAATGTGTTATGGCCCTGTCACACTATAACGTTTTAGACAACGTATGCCGACCTATGAAAATTTTATCAAACACGCTGGTATACGTTGAAAATGAATTAAAAAATCAATTGGAAGCCTCCTTTTGACGTATATAGCGTATTGCTAACGAGTTGAACACTATATAACCTATGTTTAAAGTATGAGTAACTTATTCATAACTTGTCCCTAGCGTTTACATAACTTATACAACTTTTACAAGCGTGTGACAGCGTGTGCCCAGCGTACCTCTAGCGTTCATGACTTATGCGGAACTTATGCGCAACGTTAGTCTAACTTATGACTATCTTATGCATAGCGTGTTGGTGCGTATTGCGACGATCACGTGACGTCGGCGTACGCTGATGCTATACGCCGTAGTGTGACAGGGCCATAAAGGACTAGGTATGATAAGGAGCAAAATTGGCCCCCAATATTAAGTGGTTCATAGGCCTGCAGCTGGGCACATCATTAGCCAAACAACTGTGTGAGTTTTCTGTACTTACCCAGAAAGGTCAAACATTTATAAAATATGACAATATTCCCAAAAATGCCTTTTTACACCCGGTTAAATCTTCTAAATAAAACAATTAAAATATATTCTGAAGATAGAATATGATTAATTTAACATGCTAAAGTAAAATATATATGTCTGCATTTCTGGAGCCAACATACCCTCTATAAATCATTCCTTGTCCTTAATTTAGTCTAAATAACAACTTTTAGCACTAAATTCCTGAAAGGTATCATGAAAGACAATACTGTGTGATTTAATTAGTAAGGAAAAACAGTGTGAAGTAATAAAACTTTGTAAACAACATGACATGTAGAGTTTAGTCATTTCAGCACTATTGCAATATGCTCACCTTCACTTTTCACGAGTCCCTGCATGATGTATCGGATATAGGTGAAGAAATCACAGACTGCAGCTATCTGTTACGTAAGAGGGTAGTAATGTTATTGTCAGCAAATACGTTAGTGCAATGCACATTTAGAGTAAAATATATTTTAAGGCTGCAGGGATTAAATGTCATTTATTAATTAACTTTATCACATAACATGGCTTCTGGGAGTGCAATAAAGCCATGACTTATTTCTCGTAATACACTAGTGCATTACAGATGCAAATGAGGACCGAATCACTGTGTTTATATACAGTAAAACATTTAATCCCAATTGTTTTCATGGCATATCATACGGTACGTTCAGACGCCTTAATTATTTATCATTATTTGAAATCTTACTTTAACCAAGAGGTCAATGACCTTGAAGCTCTACTGATTGATTTTGATTTCAGGAAGTAGTTGAATTTCCGGCCGACCTGAAATTTTGCTAGGATCAATTAGACATCAAGAGCAACATTCCTGTGAAGTTTCATGAAAATCCGTCAAGTAGTTTCAGAGGAATAGTCGCTACAAGTTTTCATTATATAACTCTATGTAAACAAAGATGGCCGCTGACAGCCATGTTTAACATCGAATCAAAACGATTTTTGACAAGGACTAACATCATGTCATGCTAATCATTTTACAAAAAGTCCCATATCAATATCACTTATAGTTTTCAAGAAGTAGTCGCTACAAACTTGTATTTTGAAAATCTATTTTTAGCCATGGCAGCCATCTTGAATTTCCGGCCGATCTGAAATTTTGCTAGGATCAATTAGACATCAAGAGCAACAATCCAGTGAAATTTCATGAAAATCTGTCAAGTAGTTTCAGAGGAGTAGTCGCTACAAGTTTTCATCATATAACTCTATGTAAACAAAGATGGCCACTGACAGCCATGTTTAACGTCGAATCAAAATAATGTTTAACTCTGATAACCATCATGTCATGCTGATCATTTTACAAAAAGTCCCATATCAATATCACTTATAGTTTTTAAGACGTAGTCGCTACAAACTTCTTTTTTAAAAATCTATTTTTAGCTGTGGCGGCCATCTTAAATTTCTGGCCAACCTGAAATTTTGCTAGGATCAATAAGACATTAAGAGCAACATTCCTGTAAAGTTTCATGAAAATCCGCCAAGTAGTTTCAAAGGAGTAGTCGCTACAAGTTTTTACTATATAACTCTATGTAAACAAAGATGGCCGCTGGCAGCCATGTTTAACGTTGAATCAAAACAATTTTTGACAAGGTCCAACATCATATCATGCTGATCATTTTAGAAAAAGTCCCATATCAATATCACTTATAGTTTTCAAGAAGTAGTCGCTACAAACTTGTATTTTGAAAATTTATTTTTAGCCGTGGCGGCCATCTTGAATTTCTGGCCGACCTGAAATTTTGCTAGGATCAATTAGACATCAAGAGCAACATTCCTGTGAAGTTTCATGAAAATCCGTCAAGTAGTTTCAGAGGAGTAGTCGCTACAAGTTTTCATTATATAACTCTATGTAAACAAAGATGGCCGCTGGCAGCCATGTTTAACGTCGAATCAAAACGATTTTCGACAAGAACCAACATCATGTCATGCTGATCATTTTAGAAAAAGTCCCATATCAATATCACTTATAGTTTTCAAGAAGTAGTCGCTACAAACTTGTTTTTTAAAAACATATTTTTAGATCTGGCGGCCATCTTGGATTTCACATCAACATGAATTTTTGTTAGGATCAACTAGACTTCATGGGCAACATTTCTGTAAAGTTTCATGAAAATCCATTCAGTAGTTTCAGAGGAGTAGTCGCTACAAAAAAAAGTTTACGGACAGACGGACAGACAGACGGACGGACAGACGGACGACGGACACCGCACCACGGCATAAGCTCTGCTGATCTGTGATCAGTCGAGCTAAAAACGAATGTTAGTAACGTACGTTACATTTGGTTTAAGGTATCGTATAATATAACGCATTTACAGCGGCGTAACATAGCGACGTCATGTAAACAATAAAACGACGTCATGATTTGTTTTACAAATTGCCGCCATATATAAGGAAAATTGACAACATTAAAGTGAAATTATCACGTCGTAGGTGTGTTATGTGATAAACTCGTTGGATAAAAAGATAGGATACTCGGCAAGAGCCTCGTATCCTATAATTCATCCAACGAGTTTATTAAAATCAATAATACACAGTCACTCATGTAAGATCCACTATTTAGTCATACTGTAAAACACGGAAATTGTCACAGATCATATGAGAAAAACTGGTTAATACGATTAAATATGTCTACATTCGTTGTATAAACTTTATATAACTCCTCCAGACACTACAGCATTTAGTATAGGCCATTTTGTAAAATTTGAACCAAGGAATTTGTAATTCGCATGCACGAATGCACGCACTGACGCACATGCAGACAAGGGTAATACTATATGCCCTTCCACCATTCTTCGAATTCAAATGACGTGGGAATAAACATGTCTCTTAAATGGCACAAACTGAGATACAAGGATGACAAATAATTGTTCTGAAATCTGCCCGATGGTTACATTTTTTGATGTGGTCGCTGCCACTGAGTTTTATAAAACATCAGATAATGTTACGAATAATACATGCCAAGGTATTCCATTCTAAATTTATTAGGTCACCCTTTAATTAGGCTGAAAAGTGCATACCGTATTTTCCCCCAATAGAAGTGCCCGGGCACTATGCAAAATGCCTTAGGAGCGCTCTTATAAAATGTAAAACCTTTTTATTGGTCTTTTTTGTTGTGGGGAGTGGGGTTGGTGGTGGGGGCAGTTTTTTGGATACAAAAGATTGAAAATGTAGAGGACTTGCTCTTATTAGGCCATAATAAATTGCTAGTTTCTCATCCAAATTTATTTTAAAATAAGGGCGGGGGGTGAAATTTTATTTTTTATTTTTTATTTTATACGACAAATGGAAAATGGCCTCGGCACAAGACAAAAATTGTAAAACACACTACCGAGTACTTGCAAGATTGAAAACGTATTTTTAATAGTGTATCATACTTTCAGCAATTTTTTTTTTTGAAGAAATAAAAATTACCGGGGTGGCATAAAAAAACTGGGGCAGGCGGGGATGAAAATCTAGCAATTAATTTATTATTGCCTTATGGGAAATACGGTATCTGCACGATAGAGAGACATTATAAAGGAGATACTTACTCTATTTCTACAATGCTGAGATATGTTATACCATTCGTATCCCTCCCCGAGCTTCACTTTATAATTACACACTTTCTGGGCATCAGACAGTTGGCATCTGCTGCGAAGGACAAAAAAGACACAAAATTATAACCACGAAAGTGAACTCCTATCCTAAAAACTGCATTTATAATATTGCGTGAGAAGCATATAATTATAATCTTAAAACCAGGACTGTCACTGAAGGTGATGAATACTCCTGCTTGCAAAATTCCAAGTCAAAGAAAGGGCCATAATTCTGTAATAGGCAATCAACAATGGGTGATGTAGAGAGAACAACCCTTTCAAAACTGTTTGAGAAATGCAAGTAATAAAAATCTGTTGCGCGAAGCGACCAAAATGTGTTACTAGATGGCACACGATGCAACGGGACAAAAATGTGTTACGGCGGACAATGTCATTCTTATATAGTCCCCACTTCACTTCATAAAAGTGGGGGTATAATAAATCCACTCAACAAAACACAAAAGGTGATTTGCTGCAAAAGAAGAACTAATGGAAAAGTTGTCCACAGCTCATTTAGAGCCCCATAGAAGATTACCCCATTCTTACCCTAGAACAGTCCTGTGTGGTTCCCGGCAAGAATAGGGCCACTGGTTATCCAGGCAGAGGGATAAATTTTGTGTTGGTGCAATGTAAAACCCAATTTTACTCAATTCAACTTAATAGATTCTGGGTACATTTACATACATGCACGCAGGGTAGACTCCTGTCACAATCCAACAGACAAAGCAGTCGGAAATAAGTGACTTACTCATGCTAAATGTTCCTGCTTTTGGTTACAATGAAACTCTACCCGATACCATCCCTACCACCTCCAAAATGACAAAATTCCACATAAATTATATAACTGCAGTGGCTTTTTTTGGCTGTTTTAGAGCCGTTATTGGGTTATATTTCCAATGCCGAAACATTCTTTCCCTCTAATTTTGAGAAGAAAAATCCCCATTGAAATAAAAATAAAAAATTGTTTTAAAAAGAAGCGTTAGTGCGACAAGTACTGAGAACAAAATGCTTTTAAATGCTTCTGTTGACTTGAGTGTACTCAAACAGTATTAAAAATACAATTATTAATGAATGTTTTACTGTATTTTCCCCATTTTTCATGAAAAGTCACGTTAAAATTCCCAATTGTTATGGTATTGTTATGTTCCCATAGTACAGAAGAAAAAAAAACAGAATTTATTTTGTTAAGACATTTCCGAATGCTACTTGGTCATTTAAAAAGCATGGGAAGCTTGAATATTTACAGCCAGCACGCTTCATATATGGCTGATCAACTCAGGTATATAAATTGAGGCCCCCTCTTAGTTTTTTTATTTGTTTAGCATTGCTATACTGAGGGTAAGAATAGCTTAACAACACTTTGTAATTTACTTTAATGAAGAAATACATGTTCATAATTTAGCTTTTGAATTCAAAACTTATCTGGTATTTTTTAATTGTTTTTAGACCAAAAATCAGAGCACAACACAATAAATATACATTCTTTTATGTATTTTTATGTGTGCTGGTCACAAATGCTTTATTGGGTGGGCCTCATAATCTGAAGAAAATATGAATATCACACTTTGCTCATGAAATTGTATGGCTAACAGTGATTTACAGTTACCTACAGAAATTCTCTTCCCCCCCCCCCCCCCCCCCACACACAAATACAATAGGCTCGAAATATGTCCTGAGGTTTTACAATACCCGGTGCTATACCAGTATCTTGTAAATCACTTAACTTATAGCCCTGGAGGGATTAATAACACCATTCTATATGTTCCATAATCCACCAGTGGTATAACTTAACGTCAAACTTTCAGACAGCTAGTATTTGTAAATTCAATAATAAATGAGCACCCATGTAGGATCTCTATTTAGTACATAATAATAGGCAATTTGTTAATTCAATCTGACCATGCAATAGTTTGGTAATGGAATTACTGTTTATATGTATAACTGGACTTAACATCTTCCTGAAACATCTACTTGTATCAGTGAGCTCTATGCTCAGTTGCATTGATGAGTGGGGGCAAGGGTTATTTCTGTTATTCTGTTAATGGCGAAATTTATATTTTATCTGTTTTTGTGAAACAATATTAACTGTTATCTGTTATTAGATGTACTGTTAACTGTTTTCAGTGTTTTTTAATTTACCGTTAACTGTTATCTTTGCTGTTATCCTATTATGAGAACCCCACCCAACATCGATATGCCACACTGGAATACCAGGCATATCCATGGCCGAGGGGTTAAGGACATTGCAATGTAAACTTTTTCACCTCTCACCACTGTGAGTTCAAATCGCACTCGGAGCTCGACTTGTCAGTGAGGAAGTGTCGATTCTTACAGCCGGTGGGAGGTGTACAGTACTGGTTCTACCCAGGAAAAGTGGTTGGTCTGTCTCCATCACAAAACAAATCGACCATATATAACCTTATATGTGTTGAAAATGACGTAAAACACCAAACAAACAAACAAACTGGAATACCATGCCTTCGATTTAGACACATGACATGATACCAGTAACTTGAATGCACACATTTTGATGTGTCATTCTAAGTTTATAGTCAATACATTTTAGGATTTGCAATATGATTTCCCTACATCACAATTGCTACATCATTTTGTGTTTCAATGATGCACGAGTCATCAATGGGTGCCAGTTATCAAAATAATCAAAACAATAAGGTCATTGAAGATAAAACGTGTCATGCAGCAAAGGCATTTCTGGAGTTTTTATTTGTCAACGAGTCATTGTGACACGAGCCAGTGCTTCTAGATCTCTTAAATGATGTTAACATTTGACAAATTCCCCCATGGCGTTATTCATACCTTCAATACACTTACAATTAAGTACTTTTCCTACTAAATCGTTGCCCCATCTACCCACTACCAACCATTTCCGTCAGAAATTCCAACGTTATTTATTACATTTAACAGAATTAACAGTTAGTGACATTCAATATATTGAAATAAAAGTCAGTTGCAGTGTACAATTTATAACACTAATTTATAATCTAAGTCACTCAGAGATGCTGCAATGGCACTTATCTGATAGGCGACTAGAAGAACCTATAAAAATAAAATTATGTTATTTTATACATTCCCAAAAGAGCTCTGAAAATCATAAATCAAAATCAAGCAGCAGACCTGTGTCAGTCATTAATTTCGCGGAAAAAAAAAAAGAGTCTACAAATGGGGACAATAATTGTTACAGTGTATTTGTTATTGTACACATTATTCTCATACCTTTTCATATCTATTTTATTATACCCCCGCTTTCACAGTGAAGTGTGGGGGGCTATATAGGAATCACGTTGTCCCCAACGGCCCGTAGCGTTGCGTCTCATCACACAATCCATTCAAAAGTGTTTATGCAAGTATTAAAAATCTGTTACGCAACGCGAGGCGACAAAAATGTAATACTTGCATATCTCAAACACTTTTGAATGGATTGTTCCCAAACTTCATATACTCATAACAACTGATGAACTTATCTCCCTCTACATCACCCATCATTGATTGCCTAATTTATTACAGAATTATGGCCCTTTGTTTGACTTAGAATTTTCCACTTTAATATTTTATAATGACTTGTTAACATATTTTTTCTCAAACATTTTCGAACTGATTGTTCCCAAATGTAATGTACACATAACTGATCTCATCCCGTCCCGTCAAACATTTTTGTCCCGTTGCATAGATTTGCGTCGCATAACACATTTCTAATACTTGCATATCTGAACCACATTTGAATGGATTATTCCCATATACTCATAACAAATGATGAACTCATGTCCCTCTATATCACTCATCATTGATTGCATAATTTATTACAGAATTATAGCCCTTTGTTTGGTTGATTGTTATTTTATCTCTGTCATATTACAACTGCATGTGATTAATTGGTTCATTGTTATTTATCTCGGTCAGGACTGCTTTGAAATAAGTTTTGTTTCACCAAGCATCATGCGGGCAGATATAGGTTGTCTTTGTATCTGCATGTTTCACAGCAGTTCTTAGAGACTGTGACTTGTGTCTACATCACAAATTAATGAAGGTTAAAGGTCAAAGGTCTGGTAACATTATATAACACTTGTGTCAAAGGTCAGGTTACTTCACATAACAATTGCGCCAAAGTTCAGGTTACTTCACATAACAATTGTGTCAAAGGTCAGGTTACTACTTCACATAACAAATGTGTCAAAGGTCAGGTTACTTCACATAACAATTGCGCCAAAGTTCAGGTTACTTCACATAACAATTGTGTCAAAGGTCAGGTTACTACTTCACATAACTAATGTGTCAAAGGTCAGGTTACTTCACATAACAATTGTGTCAAAGGTCAGGTTACTTCACATAACAAATGTGTCAGCTTTATAACTTTACAGAACAATTAACATGACGCCAGTACTTATTGTTACTTATTGTTACCCTATTGTTACCCTATTGTTAATGTCGGAGTACAATGACAATAGCTTATATTATAATACAGTTGCACATGCTTTATTGTACTGTTGCACATGCTATTGTTTGTCGGAGGTATAGTATTTGTTTGATTGGTTAAAATGGATAAATGATTGACAACTGGCGACATGTTAATCGTGTCAAAGGTCTGTGTGTAATGAATCAAAATGTAGTATACTATTAATTTCTGAGTTCAAAAAATTGCTAAATACTATATTTCTCCTAACAGTAGCATCTGGCCGGCCTCAAAAAATTGCTAAATACTATATTTCTCCTAACAGTAGCACCTGGCCGGCCTCAAAAAATTGCTAAATACTATATTTCTCCTAACAGTAGCATCTGGCCGGCCGGAGCGCGAGGTGAAATGTCAAAGGGACACTCTTATCAGGGTTCCCACCCTTATTGGAAGGCCAAATTCAAGGACTTTCAAGGACCTTTTTTCCAAAATTCAAGGACTAATATTCGCGCAAGCTACATGGTTTATGCCATCTGAAAACAGCAACAAATATTCTAGGAACGCACAACCAATAACCATTTATGGGATGAACAGCAAAAATCCAAAATGTAAGAACTTTCAAGTACCTTATCAGATTTTCAAGCACTTTCCAGGCCTTGATTTTTTTTTTCAAATTCAAGTACTTTCAAGGATTTCAAGGACCCGTGGGAACCTTGTCTTATGAAAATATTTTTTTTTGAATTTTGATTTTTTGGGGGGATTTTTGGATACAAAAGACGGAAAATGTATTAAAGATTTTTCATTTATTTATCATAAGGGGAAATATGGTAATCAAATCATTTTTTGTTGTAAATTCATGCTTAGTTAATTAGGACTTTGAAGTGAGATATGTAATATGTATCTAATATAATAATATTAACAACATCTGAAATGTGAGGTATAACAAAATTGCCTTCTTATTGCCTTAGAATCCAATTAAGTCAGCAATTTAGCAGTTGACATACAATAATAATAAACCATAGGAGTCGCAACACATGAATATGCCTTACAGGTAAAGTATGCCGCATTTACGTTTCTGATTTGATGCAAAAAATAGGTGATTTGATTGCATTTTATTTGAATAAAATCCACTTAAAACTGACAAAATTCAGCTTGTTTCAAATAGGTTTCTGCTTAAGGCAGGTCACAAGATGTTTTATTGCTCAAATTTTCAAATGAGGTTATGTCCTGCGATAGTGTCATTTGTACAGGAAGAAAACTTTGTATCGATTTCTTATGCCACTACCTTATTTACTTAACAGCAGGAACAGCATTTAAACAAAATATCTTAAAACACCTCTAGGACAAAACGGCCGGTTGTCGGGTATAGAATCACTTAACGTCTAAATTTAAAATGAAAGGGAAACAACTATTTAGTTTCTGATTTAGATTTACTCTTTTAGTTGTATGATAGTCAAAGGACTAGGTATGATAAGGGGCAAAATTGGCCCCCAATATTGAAAGTTTTAATGCACAAGTTTTGAATATCTAGTTAAGCTACAAATGAACTGAATCATTATTAAAACTCATTACAAGTACGTTTGAAGGCTCTAAATGAGTTTAAGAGCCTCACAAACAAGGCCTTTTCTTTCAGAAAATGACATTTTTGTTCATTTTCAGCAGTTTTCGATCAGATTTTGATCTTGCAAATACAGAGCGCACCCTCGAGCAAGGCTGATTTTTTGTTGAAATAGGTACTTGATATGGATACATCATCAGCCAAAAAACTGTGTGTGCTCGGAGGTGCGCTCTATATTTTTAGGATCAAAATCTTGCACAGAAAGGTCCAAAATCTACAAAATCTAACAAAATTACCAAAAATGCCATTTTTTGAGACCCTGTTAATTCTTCTAGATAAAATGAATAAAAATATCTTTTGAAGATAGAATATGATCAATTAACTTCAACATACATGACAAATTATATGTAAATATTATTTTTTGCATTTTGAACATATTTGGGGCCAAAATACCCCCTTATCATACCTTGTCCTTTCTGGAATTATTGTCCTTTAACTACGGATTTTTTAATAGGTTATTTTACACCAATATTAACATGATTTCATTGTATCCCTAGAAGTGCCAAACTTTAAATTTCTCCAGCCATGTTTTGTTTCATGAACATATTTATGTTTATTTAAATCGAAATCAATACACAATAGATATTTACAATTCGCATATTGCAATATCTGTGAAAAGCGAGAATAAGATTTTATTTGAAGACGTAGAAAACTTTGAACAAGTAAATTAATCCACAGGTAAATGTATTTATCAATTATCTGGCAATAGTTGTGCAACTATACAATTCAAATTTACCTCATTTCCCCGTGCAGTCACGCAGTGGTAAAAGTAGTATCTACGTCATGCAAATAATACTTATTTTTACATACAACTTAGTAGCGGTTTTCAATATATGTTTCTCTCCGAGACTATCAAGAAATGTTCATATGATGTTTAAGAGTTAAATTTATTAATTGATAATACTACAAAAAGGGTGGCCATTCATCTTTAACAAGTTGACTTATTTGATGATTACATTCGATTTTTGTCTCTATAATTTGTTATAACAGCAAATATTCATATTTCAGTTTATTGTGACAGTACGGTATGATTTTTTTGTTCCAAAACCACATTTCATTCATCAGTAAAGAATCTTTTTTTCTGAGAGGTGTTAATTGCACTTAGTGACACATTTCACATAGAAAAATGCACCAAATCATTTTGATTCTGCATAAATGTATGCTTAATATATGATATATCTTCAAGCCAGGAAAATTTTAAAATTATCTAAAAATACACGAGCAAAGAAAATATAATTTAAACAGAAAATTATTTTTTACTACCGATAATTCTATACAACCTAAGGCACTGTAGGCCGATACATGACATTGAATTGAATTCTGTTTTAAGGTGCACCAACACATGAAAGGTTATATGGCGCCTAACAGGAATAAACATTCCAGGCTCCCCCTCCATTTACATAAGAGATAAAATATGGAGAATGGGCCTAGAACCTTCTCACCTGCAGAACTGCAGAGTTGCTGCAAATTCTATTTTAGACACTTGATTTAAGCTGGAGCCACGTTTATTGTTTTTCTGCCACTGCTCTAGTGATATGACCGAGATGGCACCTGAAACAATGCAGGGGTCATGATGAAGACCTTTAATGAGCATGAATAAAAACTGATAAAATGAATATGAATTTGGGTGGGGTGTGTGTGGTGGGGTTCTACCCCTCTAACGGGATGGGCAGTGGCCCTATTCTTTGCCCGGGAACCACGTGGGGTTCTACCCTCTGCCTACCCCTCTAACGGGATCTGCAGTGGCCCTATTCTTTGCCCGGGAACCACGTGGGGTTCTACCCCTCTGCCTACCCCTCTAACAGGATCTGCAGTGGCCCTATTCTTTGCCCAGGAATCCACATGGGGTTCTACCCCTCTGCCTACCCCTCTAACGGGATCTGCAGTGGCCCTATTCTTCGCCCGGGAACCACGTGGGGTTCTACCCCTCTGCCTACCCCTCTAACGGGATCTGAAGTGGCCCTATTCTTTGCCCAGGAATCCACATGGGGTTCTACCCCTCTGCCTACCCCTCTAACGGGATCTGCAGTGGCCCTATTCTTTGCCCGGGAACCACAAGGGCCCGATACAGGATATAAAATTCATCAAGATATCTTAATAGTATTTAAATTATGCTCTTGTTAAAATGGAAACACAAATATCAAGGAAGTTCAATAAATCAAAAGGCACCACATGACCAAAAGGAAGATATTGAAACCAAGTTTCAAGAAAAATTAAACTAAGTTTCAAGAAAATAAATTGATTAGTTTTGTTTATGTTTTCCAAATTGTTTGTTTGTTGACAATTTGATTATCGTGTTTCAACCCTTATGCCCAATATATGTATATTAGAAAGTTCTATATATCAAAATTAGTGCTATCGCATCAAAAAAATGTATCGCAATATATACGTATCATAATATATTTTCTTGTACAACTGCGTTAATAATTTCAATAGACTTTGCCGATTTTGATGCAGATGACATAACGTGATGCAATGTTGGTTGTGCTTTTGAATAAGAAACATTATGCATGGCAGTTCCAATGTTGACAATGTTTCCTCTTTTGAATTTATATTCAACGTTGAGTAATGTCTTCGCAAGTGAGCTACTAAATGTGTTGTGCTGCCGAAGCACTTGACCATAAGGCCAAACTTAAAATATTTTTTGTTTCCCCTCCCGCGACCCTGGTCAAATTGGTTTGGGTAGGTAGGTAGGTAAAAAAAAAAAGTTTTTATTATTTCAAAACAGTTTTTTTTTCTTTTCTCACAGGTTCTAGATATCTGCCTTAATAATAACTACCCTTCATAAACAGTTGTTAAAAATGACAATTCAGGTAAACATATTTATTAATGTAAGTATTGTATAATATAAGTTATTCATGTAAGTATAACGTACACATGGTGTAATTCGTTTTTTTTTACTTACATCTGGCAGTGTTCTCGCTAGCATGTTTTTGTATTTTACCCTGCTTAAAATCTTCAGACCATGACATGGAAAATATCAAAATTTATTTATCCCAAAAAGCGTGTTTTTGTCATACCAAATAAAAACTAGATGGGTGTTCCTCGGAACACGTGTGTCGTCTGTCAGCGCTTTGTCAGTATAACAAGATATTTTTGGACCCAGATAAATGACCTTGACAAACTCGCCTGACTAAGTTTCCGTGAAGAAAAAAATGAGCATTTAATCCATATAATGACCTTCATATTTTAATATGGCCATGTCGATGTTGTCATGACAAGTGTATATTGAAAGATTGATGAAGAATTAAAAATAACTGAGAAAGTTATAATCAACGTTAAGTTTTTGTGAAGAAAAAAAGGAGTATTTAACCCATATAATGACCTTCAGTGTGACCTTGACCTTTATATTTAAGTATGGTCATGTCGATGTTGTCATGATGAGTACATATTGAAAGTCTGATGAAGAAATATCAAGAAATGAGAATGTTATAACCAACATTGTTTTTGTGAAGACGAGTATTTAACCCATATAATGACCTTAGTGTGACCTTGACCTTTATATTTTAGTATGGACATGTCGGTGTTGTCATGATGAGTATATATTGAAAGTTTGATGAAGAAATATTAAGAAATGAGAAAGTTATAAGCAATGTTAAGTTTTCGTGAAGAAAAAAACAAGTATTTAACCCATATAATGACCTTCAGTGTGACCTTGACCTTTATATTTTAGTATGGTCATGTCGGTGTTGTCATGGTGAGTATATATTGAAAGTTTGATGAGGAAATATCATGAATTGAGAGAGTTATAGCCAACATTAACTTTTCGCGAAGAAAAAACTGAGTATTTAACCCATATAATGACCTTCAGTGTAACCTTGACCGTCATATTTTAGTATGGTCATGTCAATATTGTCACGATGAGTATATATTGAAAGTTTGATGAAGAAATATCAAGAAATGAGAAAGTTATAGCCAACGTTAGGTTATTGTGACGGACTGACGGACGGACGGCAAAGTGATCCCTATGTATCGCATTTTTCTTCGAAAAGTCGAGAAAAAAAGCCTGATGTACCCCTCTTTAACACCTACACATGTTCAAAATGCCTACCTTGGTAATGTAAGATGATCCCCAGGTATGGGCTCTATGGCAAGAGTATTATTTTCTACACATGTAAGCACCCTCTCTGCCAACTGCAATGTAAAATAATAACAATATCATCATCATCGTCGTCATCGTCGCCGTCGCCATCGCCATTGTCATCATCATCAATATCAACAGCAGCATTACCATTATTGTCACCATATCAACCTCGGCGTTAGCAATTGCTATATTTATAAGTTCATTTTTATCGAAGGTACGCAACACATTATTTCTAAATATAAGAAACTGTAATGGTTGTCTCCCTTTATATATATAAGTTTCTCATACCTGAGTATTTGAGAAGTTCAGACAGGTGCAGATGTCCTCAGCAGCGATTCTTGCGATGAACGGACTGTCCCTGGATAGGTTAGGACGTCCTCTCCAACACTTAAACTCCTCAAAACACACTGTATCAATCTGGGGAAAAAAAACACAAAACGATAGGAAGATGTTTACTTTTTTATTCCAGGGGATAGCATGTTTGACTCTGAAACTGGAATTCACAGGTTCGAGTCTCACTGGCACCTCTAGGTTTCTTTAATGTGTTCTTGGGCACGGCACTTTGCATAGCCTCGGTCATCAGATGTGGACATCACTCAGGCTACCCCCTGTCATCGAGTATATGAGCCTAATCCTCCGCACATGTTAAAGGCAGAATATGATTATAAACACATAAACTGAAACAGCTGACGAAGCAGGCGGAAGCATTACAACTTAGAGAATTACGCTAACAAATAAACTGAATGAAATTAATCTGTACACACTATGCCGAATAAATACTGGTGTACTAATTACGCGCTATCCCCTACACGCTGCGCCGACTTTAATCACAACAGGAAGTGTGCAGATCCAAATGGTTTATTTATAGCACAGGTAATGTTTATGTAAACACAAGAGTTTAAAAGTCAGCATGCCCTTTTAACGAAGAATATGTTTCTAATCAGTTGTTTCTATTAACGGCTGGGTACATCGAGGATTTAATGCAAATCTGACGGTAATATTATACACAAAGTCTCTATCATCTCTGTTAAGGTTAACAATAAGCATATTCTGACTTTAAAGAACCATAGAAGTGTATTCATTAGTAAGGGTAGGGCACAGTTTCCTATGTAACCTTCCCCGCTCTCCGCAGCAGCTCGAAATAACCTCAGATAATGTGTGGATGGACTGATAAAACAAACTAACCCACCAAATAACGGCAAAATTACACTACAAAACTGTTAATTAAAACTCTATCCAGGTGTTCAATTCATATAATAATGCATATGTGCTGATTAAAACTTAAGGTTTATTAACAGGTTATTAAGATACCCGTGATTGAATATGCGCAAAATAAATTATGAAGTGGTAACTTAATTCGAAGCTCCAGATTTGAGGTTTGGCCATCTGGTTAAAGCCGTTCATATTGTGTCATATTGTGTCTATAGAGCTTGGATTCTCAAAATATGTATGTTATATAATATATACCTAGTCGTCAGTAGGTTTAGAAACGGTGTACATCTGTTGTAAGATTTGGCTGTTGCTGGCGGGATAGCTAACAGCAATTTAGGAGAATAATTATACATTAAAGCAATTTGTTTTCATTCTGATCCTTTAACCATGTGTAATATATTCTGAACAATGTATATATGAAATGCTGTAAACTATTGAATAAATAAAATTTATTTTATGCTTTATAGCAGTGAAATAGTGGATTTTAGCAATGAAATAAAAATAGTATTTCATACGTGTGAAATATAGTTTTATTTTTTCACTGCCAGAACTTTTTTTTCAAAAACTATTTTTTTCCGAAAGTTGCTATAAAGTTATATCATTGGATTGGAAATAACTAAGAAAATGAGTCGTAGATTATTGAAATCGATTAATTAGCTTAGAAGTTATGGGGAATTAAAAACAGCAATTCCATCATACTAAGCCAATGACGTCGTCAACATTTTATTTATTTTTCTGCATACTGCAGTACACTTTGATTATAAAGCATAAAATAAAAAGAAAAATTGTTGTTTTGTCGTGAATAACAGATATTATTTCATCTCGAAGTGATCAAACTTCAATATTTACACTCATGCTTCGCATTCGTGAAAATATAAAGTTTGATCACTTCGAGATGAAATAAAATCTGTTATTCACTCCAAAACAACAAATATCCTCTATATATTTAAAAAAAAAAGGAGCTTACAATACTTGAGCTAATAGCTCTTTAGCCTAAGTCCATAAAGGGTTTTTGCCACAAACTTTTTTTATACAAAAATATATTTGAATGGACAAAATATGGACATCCAACATTAGGAGCTAATTTTTATACATGTATGTACTATAACTATTTAGCCTATATACATCATTCTGACAAAATATTAACATACCTTAAGAGCTTAAGCTCTCAAGAAAAATGGATCCAAACAATGTTTATATTAGGAAATATTCCACAACCCTCCCAGTCCGTTTAGACAGAATATAAATAATAACTATACCTCTTTACACCGGTCCACTATGGCTTCATGCTGGGCCTCTGCCTGCAGTCGGTCCTCTTGTGTGAACTGGTGGTGACTTGTCGACCTGAAACAAATATCTCTTTTATGTATCATCACACGGCATTGTCTTCTTTTTTTTAATTATTACAATTTAGAAGTTGATTTAATAGGAAATATTTATCAAACATTTTTCACAGGCAGCAAAATAGGTTTAAAATATAATCTTGAGTTATCTCCCTTTTACCAGGATTTTATATCTAGGCACTACTCAGGCTGTTAAGTAGAGCTGACATCACACCTTTTATACAGATTTGTTTTTGGAGTTATCACCATTTCATAGGGAATAAAATGAACAGTTACATTAAGTGTTACAATTGTGAAGTTCAAACTTTATCTACAGTATTTTCCCAAATAATGCCTATACTCTAGAGTATTGCCCATCCCCCATTTTGTGATAAATAAACCTTTTTAAACCAAAATTCAGCGAGGTACGTATAATTCAAATTGAAGACTTAGTAAAGTTGTCGCTTTTATGACGTAAATAAAATCTAACTTTTCATTTATCGTGAAAGCTACTGACTTTTATAATTGCCCGACCCCAATAACCAACAAGTAAAGGTTTGGTATCTATACTCAGTTCTATTAGAAACAAAACATTTTTGATTTTCGATTATTTTTAATCCACTGGTTTTTATTTCAAATCTAGATGGTATTATTATGTTAGTTCACAAGTTTCTGTGTCCCAAAGGTTCACATATGGCGATAAACATTTGCATAAGATTTGCTCTACTTCTTTCAGTTGAAATACATTATTCACAAAAACTTCCACTCTAGAAATTCAAAAAAAAACAAGTGTTGCGTTTTCAAATGTACTGATTGTATGACCGAGAAATATGAATTAATTGCTCTGGTCTGTACAATATCTATACTAAAAATACTAAAGTTCATTTATCTAATCTAAGAAAATATTACGTTTTGCTCATGTCCAATATTAAATAAGTTATCTACCTTTACTTCATCTTTGCAACTGTAATCATATAATGTATCTTATGAATTTTACCGAACACTTTAGACGTGGTTGCCGGGGTAGAATACAACCACTGCAATCTCACAACACACTGTCACCTGCAGATGGGTAGGACCACACACACACACACCCTCCACCCCGCACCCCCAATCATATTCATTTTGTCATTTTTTATCATGCTCGTTCAAGTCTTTATCATGACACCGCCTATGCAAAACATGGAACTGTGGACTGTAGAATTTGCAGCAACTCTACAGATCTACAGGTAAAAAGGCCCAATCTCCATATCTTATCTTGATGTAATGGAGGATGAGCCTGGCATGTTCATTCCTGTTAGAGGCCATATAACCTTTCATGGGCTGGTCGCCTTAAAAACCAATTCAATTCAATTAGAAAAGAATTAAAGTAGCAAACGCTTGTAAAGATTATGAATTCTACTTATAAATACCTGCGATGAGTCTTCCAGAACGGTTTTAAACTGTCCTTTTTCTTTTTGTCCTTTTCCTTCTCTTTCCCCGCATCACCATTGTGTATTTGTGGGTGGAGGTGTTTGTTGGGGGAACTGGGCGTCGATGTCAGGACCAGCTGTTTCAACGCAGCCACCTCCGCTTGCAATACTTCAACCTGAATGACGAATGAATGAATGAGCAAACGAAAGAACAAACAAACAAACGAATGACAACAATGATAATAATCAATGCCGATGAGAAACTGATGCACGGTAATTGGAAGGCTATTAAAATGTGTCAGCTAAGTATGGGGCAGGACATTTTATAGAACAATAATTTCAAAGAGAAAGACTGAAACAATGCAACACAATATTGTAACTTTATAGCATTTAAAGGGACACACGGCAATCTTGATTTTTTAAAAACTCACGACGTCCCGTTAGTTTTTCTCTTCACTTGCATTTGTTCAATCATTAATAGTAATTGTTAGAATAGTTCAAAGCAAATTATTTTTACAAATTACTGACTTTTTATAATAGTGCATCAATAATATATTTAGAAATTTGGTGAAAGAGTGAAAATTTAAATCTCAGTTTTTTATTTAATTATATGCAACCAGTTTTAAAGTCAAAATGACGTAGGATAAGTAAATTGAGGAGCAAATTTTAATGTTTGAATAAAACTCAAGATTGCCATGTGTCCCTTTAAATGACATTTCAACACAAAACAAAGCAGTGGCCCACTCGTCCATCAAGGCATGACCAATCTCAAGTCAATAAGGTCCTTCCCTTAAAGTCCCTATCACGCCATCAGCAGGCAAGTTTACAACAGATGTACTCCGATTCTAAACCTACTGACGACGAGGTATATATGTAACTTACATATTTTGAGAATCCAAACTCTATAGGCTCTATAACTCTGTTAAACCAGCTATACCAAACCAGCCATACCAAACCAGCCATACCAAACCCCTATTAAAACTGAAGAGCTGAATTAAGAGTTACCAACTCGTAATTCATTTTACACATATGCAATCATGGATATTTTTAGAACCCTATATTTTTAATCAGCGCATATTCATTATTATATGACCTGAACACCTGGATAGAGTTTTGATAAACGGTTTGTCGTTATTTGGCGGGTCTTCTTCTTAATACCCGTTAGGCGGTTGTTTTACCCTCCAACTTTCGAAGATGAATAGCTACTTCTAGCAAACCTCGATACAACAACAAAAGGGAGAACAATACCAAAGAGAAAGCCCTGAAGTTACCTGATGACTGGCTTCCGTCAGCAGTTTCTCCGAGTGCATCCGTTTGACATTGGCATCCTGCACCATGTTGTTTGCTTCCTGCCGAGAAAGAAGTTAGGAATGTATATAAAAGATGTGCTCTGCAGAGAAAGGTTAAATATGTATTGTAGCATGGTCTCTGACATTTCCTTTGTATTTGCACAGTTGTGAATCATTTAATTGAAAATAACACATGTCAGAATGACTGGTGTACTCTATCAGTTATCGGAAGTTAGAGTAGGGCAGACAGGTGAAACAGACATGCTACAAAACAAATAGAGTATGGTCTCTTCTCAATAAGACCCTACTCTATCTATTACCTAATGATACTTGTTAGAGGTGCTCTGGACAATAATTTGGTTGTGTTCAATATATTTCATAATGAGAAAATATTAAAGACATGCTCTGTACAATATTAAATATTTCATGTTTTTTTTGTTTTCTTTGTTTACAAAATAGGACTAGGTAAATTATCAGGCAAACAAGACATTTCTGTTATAAGCGATCATTTTATGCAACCTGTCTTAAAGGGACACACAGCAATAATGAATTATATAAAACTCAAGGCATCCAGGTTGTCTATATAACTTGCATATTTGAAAAGAAAAAAAAATTTGGGTAGATCCATGCAAATTGTTTTTGTATTTAGTAATTGTGGATTGTAATGCACCAATAATATATTTAAAGATCTGGTATATATATGATGATATGGAATAACGTGGAAAACTTGAAATCTCCCACTGTTATTACTGTTTTATTCAATTATATGTAAGCAGGTGTAAAGTCAAATGATAGCTGAATTATTACCTGGGGTGTAATTTAATTGGTTGATGAATACTTGAAGATTGTCGTATGTCCCTTTAAGACTGTCATGTACTATAAATACACAAACTGCATAACACCAGAGTCGACTAGTATATATAAGGCTAGGCACAATATGTCATTTTCAAGGAAGTGGTTAACTAATGGTTTTTTAAATGATGAATTAATTGTCGTCACATGTTTTTGAAATTTTAAACAGACATTTTGCATTATACGCAATAATATTTAACTGTAAATGAATTATTTAGTTCTGGTTAACACCTGTAAATTCATATTGAGATGACGACCTCACAGTGGGATGTGACAAACAATTGAGGCTCTCATTAGACATGCCTCATATATAAATAAGGCATGTGATAAATGAATGGGGTTTTAGTTCCCGTCAACACATGTAAGGTAAACGTATACTGGGACAGAAACCTCAGATGGAAATGTGATGAACAACTGAGGTTCTCATTAGACATGCCTCGTATATAAATAAGGGGTTTTAGTACCCGTCAACGTACACTGGCACAGAAACCTCAGATGGAAATGTGATGAACATTAGACATGCCTCGTATATAAATAAGGCATGTGATAAATGAATGGGGTTTTAGTTCCCGTCAACACATGTAAGGTAAACGTATACTGGGACAGAAACCTCAGATGGAAATGTGATGAACAACTGAGGTTCTCATTAGACATGCCTCGTATATAAATAAGGGGTTTTAGTACCCGTCAACGTACACTGGCACAGAAACCTCAGATGGAAATGTGATGAACATTAGACATGCCTCGTATATAAATAAGGCATGTGATAAATGAATGGGGTGGGTTTAAATACCCGTCAACACATGTTAGGTCACACTGGGACAGAAACCTCCAAGGCAGATAGATGAACAATTAAGATTACCATTCATGGTTCATACAGAATTATCATTATGAAATTTAAGGACTTTTTAAGGACTTTTAAGGCCCTAATAACCCATTTTTAAGGCCAAGTTTTATTTTTTTTTGCCGAATTTTTTAAACTACATCAGATATTATTCCTCTTGTATAATTAATCGACTGATTATGAAATTCAAGGAACTTTAATGATATTTTGTCAGAATGTAAGGACATTTTAAGGCTGGCGTGGATTTAAAGACTTTTAAAGGCTACTTCTGAAATTTAAGGACTTTTTAAGGCTGTATGAACCTTGCCATTAGACATGTCCTTTTATGGGGAATGTAAATAAGGCATACATAGTTCCAGAGCTGTAGATAAGCTGAGTTTTTGAGTATTTTACTCGAGACATACTTTTTTACAAAAAACTTATGTTTTTTAAGATTGTGAGTATCGTTACTCATCAACTTACTATAAAAACTCATAAATAAATGTTCTTTAGCTTTAGTTCGCATTATTACATGTAAGACAAAATTGGGACAGAGACCTCACAGGGAGATGAGATAACAAGACAAAAACTTTTTTTTAAATCTGACATACACGTACCACCATCTACCAGGTAGATAAATAAGGCATGAGTAGGTGGTATATAATGCGTTAGGTAATATGTTATGGAATGTCGGGGTAATCTGAACTTATGTGATCGCGGTCATATTTATCAAATGTTCACATTGGGTTTGCCTGATAAAAACGCAAGTTTAAATACCATCCATACCAGAACTTCTTAGCAACACGAATATATCCCAAAGACATACATAATGTCTAGGTCAACTCTAACCGAGTGCACTGTAATACGATTTTAGTAGAAACCCAAGAATCTGTTTCGTTTTTTTCTGCTTTATTAAATATCAAGTGAAGTAGTTTTTAGAAATGACTTCACTAGTCTACATGTACCTACATTACTCGTCATCTGTGTATTAAATATATACCTGGGTATTTATTGCAAACAAAATATGTTTCTGTTTATTTTTCATGTTTCTAGTCCAACTTTTTTCATTAAACTGCAACAATGTGGTATACTAGTATTTATTTTATTTGACGTAATCCAAGATCCCGTCAAGTTTGACTCAAGTTTGCAGATTATTTTCTAGCCAAGGTGTCATATATATCTTACGCATAAGGTGGACCAATGGTAGCTGCATTTTCTCTTTTCCTCCTAAAGCAAGCCGTAACTGCTTAGTTACTTGTGCACAAAACTGAAACAAAAACATTTACCTCAAACAAACATGCAGTCAACTCTTCAAGTTCCTCCCCAATCTGATCACGGACTGTTAATAGTTTGGCACATTCTTCATCCTTCAACTTCAGTTCCTGTAATGATAAACAACTTGAAATAATAACTATATAATAACTAGCAATTATTGGTGATATACTGGATAATGATACCTGGTTGTTCCAAAATTGGATCTTCAGTAGTTCCTGTAATGGAATATGGCCAACTTGAAAATTCAAATACAATAATTATATGTGATATACCATATTTCCCCCCATAATAGTAGCGCCCGGACACACTGGTAAGACTAGTCCATTCAACAGACAAAATACAACACCATTTATCGTACAATTCCGTTGTCTATTTATTTATTACTCTGCACTAGTACTGATTGGGATCAATAACAATTTTATTTTATTTTTATTTTTTTGTCAGCATCTCCGTGGCCGAATGGTTAACGATATTGCGTTGTAAACCTTCGCCTCTCACCGCTGCGGGTTCGAATCTCACTGGGAGCTCGACTTGTGAGGAAGTGTTGATTCTTACGGATGGCGGGAGGTGTACAGTACTGGTTCTACACAGGAAAAGTGGGTGGTTTTTGTCTGCCTCCGCCATAAAAAAAAAATCGACCGTCATATAATAAAAAAAAATCGACCGTCATATATAACTTTACATGTTGAAAATGACTAAAACACCATACAAACAAACAAAACAAACAGTCACTTTTTTATTAAAATATAAGTATAGTCTATAATTTGGAGCTTTACAGTAAATGCAGATCCAATTTTTTGTAAGTCTATTCCATAGTAGGTTTGTTTAACCCTTAACCCGCTATGCACGACTATAATCGCCTGGGTAATACACAGACTCGCAGGCTTATCGGGGTTTACAATGTCCAGCTGCTGATCAGTCATTTTCTCCAAAACACTCCTGTCAAATAAATGGAATGGTCTTAATTTAAAGAAAGAACTCCATTATATACTCAGTACATTTAAAAACGCAAGCTTTTTGGTTTTCTATTATTTGTAGTCTGCTGTTGTTTTTTTTAAAATTCAAGATTGTATCACAGTCATGTTAAGTGCACAAGTCTCTTTGTCCCAAAGGTGATATATGATGATATTAAAACAGTGGTATAGGATTTGCTCTACTTCTTTCAGTAAAACACATTATAAACGAGGACTCTTTAACATCTCTAGAAACTCAAAAAATACTAAGTGGTGCATTTTTAAATGTACTGAGTGTATATATGTAACAGGTTAAGGGTTAAGTAAATAAGAACGTAGCTTCATACCTGTATGCTTTCCTTAAAACCAGGTTTCTAAATAACCTTTAACCTAATTAGTATTGTTTTTTATTTACCACAACATTTTTCAGTATTAATTCAGTAGTCAACAAGCAAGATTTTCCACAAGTTTAAAAAAGCTGGGTATAAGTAAATAAACATGACTGTTAGCCTGTGAACTGATTGGAATGCAAACACTTGTTTTTCTGTACTTTGAAAAAATTATTGAAACCTTGAAAGTTATCAAGCTGAAATAAGTGTTGTTGTTATTTTAAATTATCAAAAGCAATAACTACAGGAAGTTTATTTTGAAACCTGGCCAAGGTTTTATTGATATTAACATAATCCTTCAAATGAAAATCAATACAACTTAAAAAAAAATAATTAAAGTGACTGGACAAGGTGAAAAATGGGCCTTAATTTTGTTAAAATAAAAGCACCAATTTATGTAATGTGGCTCTTTGTTGTGGTCTTATAATAAATAATGCATATAAATTATTATTTTGTTAAAAAATAAAAGCAAAAGTTATAGAACCTGGCTCTGTGGTGTTGTGGCTATTACCATAAACAAGTGATTATCATAATTTGTTTGTACAATAATTTAAAATCACTCCATCATGGTAAGCCATGCATGCATGTGGTCAATAAATTATATAAAACTGTTGCCATTGTTCGTGCAATATGTCCAGTCTTCCTTATGATAAAGTCAACAACTGTGCAGTATATGATCAGTATCACATCCGCCATATTCCATAGGAGATTGGAACTTTGGAAAACACACAGGCCTGCAGTGTTTCGAGATATAATTGCTGGTAAACAGGCTTTCAAGTGTCTGGAGATTGGATCTTCGGAAAACACGTGTATATGGGCCTTCAAGTGATTGGAGATTGGCACTCTGGGAAACACATGGGCCTACAGTGTCTTGAGATAGCATCTCTGAAAACTCACAGGCCTTCATGTGTCTGTAGATTGGATCCCTGGATAACACAGTACATGGGCCTTCATGTGTCTGGAGATTGGATCTCCGTGAAATACACAGGCCTTCATGTTGTCTGGAGATTGGGTCTCTGGGTCACATAGTACATAGGCCTTCATGTGTCTGGAGATTGGATCTCTGAAAATTATCAGGCCTTCATGTGTCTGTAGATTGGGTCTCTGGAAGCACATATGCCTACATGTGTCTGGAAATTGGACCTCTGGGCAACACAGTACACAGGCCTTCATGTGTCTGGAGATTGGATCCCTGGGTAACACAGTACATAGGCCTTCATGTGTCTGGAGATTGGATCTCCGTGAAATACACAGGCCTTCATGTTGTCTGGAGATTGGGTCTCTGGGAAGCACATGGCCTACAAGTGTCTGAGTTTGTATCTCTGGGAAACACACAGGCCTTCAAGGGGACTGGAGACTGGAGACTGCATATAATGACTTATGTGTACTCTTTAAACATGCTTCTCCACAAGAATGATCAAATTCATATAGGACAATGAATGAACTGATTCTTTCTGCACTGCTACAGGTGCGTACAGGTGTCACTTTGTCCCCAAAAAATGCTTTATGAAACTTAACACTTTTGAAACTCTACACAAGCCTAAACGTCTGAATTACTAAAGAAAGTGAGATTTCATGTTATAAACTGCAGCTTTGTAAATTATAAACATGGTGTTTTGACCACAGGTTAAATTAACTTGGTTAGGACCTACATTGCTTAAACCTGTTGTTTGGATGTAATTAAAAAATGTAAACACAGATATCATAAAACAAAAATCAACTTTGGGACTTGGGATGGTATTTGTTGGAAATTGTTGTTTACAGTCCGTTTTTTTAGGCAAGTACGTCATTAACCTTATAAACATGTAATTATAATTAAGGAAGATAAATTGGCGAGTGGCAGTGAAAGCGTATACAAACCACTCGGACATGTGCCACTACGTACGATCCGCGAAGATGACAGGTGAACGATAGCTCCTCATTATCATAAACAATAAAACCACAAACATTTATTTATTGTTACAATCTTGCCATTTATCAAACTGTGTCAAAACAGTTAGATAACAAAGTCTTCACCTATATCATCAACAATAGGGCAGACAATGTTATCATGATTAGGTTAAACGATTGGGAGGCTAGGCAATGAATTTAAAGTGAAGTGTTACAGTCTATATAGCACCCTAAATACAACTGATGGTATATTGGGATTGTGAGCTCAGAGGAAGGTACCATACAATGAAGAATTAAAAATTCCCATCAGACATTGTCATTCCATCACTTGGGCTTGACCACACGAAGCAAAGCCTTATTCACTGAGCTACTGAGACCACACCATCATGGTTAATTAATGAGCCTCTGGATTTCTTTCACATCTGTAGAGGTACTCCCTTTAGAATTCCCAACCGACAAGCCCACATGTTCGAGAGGTGCAGTTCTAAAGCAAAAAGCCTTATTCACTGAGCCTCTGAGACCACAACATCACGTTTAAAGGGACACACGGCAATCTCAATTTGTCCCCTTAGTTTTTCTACATAACCTCCATTTGTTCAATGATTAATAATAATTCTAGGAATAATCAAGGTAATTAAATTGATTTTGCATATCACTAACTGTTGATTATTATTATTTCCCCAATTATAATATACTGAAACGAAAAAGAAACGCAACTCAGGAATTTCCGCTATGTATTGTATATACTGCACACTTAATCCCACATAATATTCCAAAGAAATCCCAAGATGTTCAGTAAAAAAATGCAGTAAATTAGAAAAAGGACACAACTGTGATATTGTAGACGTTTTAATCACAGTACACCTAACAAGAAATTCGTAATGATGTTGAAGTTCCTCTTTGTAAAACTGAGCCATTTCAGTATTACTGTATTTAACGTAAAGAGTTTGCTCACATGCTTAGAGAGCCAAACGCGTTCTCTGTCAATATTGAAACATTGAAGGAATACTATTTGCTGTGTTACGTGTTGTTTCAGTCTTTTTTTTTCCGAAAGGAAAATACTTACTTCCATGTACCATTCGATTTTACATACAATATACATATAGGGGAAATTCCCGAGTTGTGTTTCTTTTTCGCTTCAATATATATTTAAAACTGTGCTAAAATAACAACTGAAAAAGAAAACGTTTTATTTAATGATATGCAAGCAAGTTAAAATAAAAATAACTAATATACTGCGACGCTAATCTTAAGGGATGCTTGATAACAATTTCAAGATTGCGGTATGTCCCTTTAATGGATGTCTTACAGATTTATTTCAATTAACTTTAGAACATTGAATATGTACTTAAACACACCAGTGACTTCTTATCATTATTTTAATACCTATGAACTTTAGAGTTATATATAATTATATAACATATATCCCCAAGATATAAAATGTCAAAAGTTTAGTAATTTTCAGATCAAAAGCCAGACTTTATTTGAATTTCCCTTTGACATATTTAGAAGGTCCCCTTGTATAACTATTGCATACATTTTGCACCAATAATATTTGCATGAACATTATCTATGTATATTGAAATTCTAAGGCTTAATCAAGGTAAATATAAATACGGGAGAAGAAAAAAAAATCTATTTTATTGTAATTCCCTGAAATCTTAACTTCACTTAATTTTTAAGTCTACTCCTATATATAAGTTATCTATATATATATATATCTGTATGTATAATCTGTATATATATATAAGCTTTTTATATATATAATAGATGTATAAGTGTGTACAAGCATTATACAAGATCAGGAAGCGGTAGCTTAATAAAATGGGAGTTCAAAAACATCTGATTTAACCAATCAAACTTGGATAGCAACCTTTAAGGACACGGAAGGAAAATATTCAGATAGAAACAACAATGTCGACAAACTTTAATCTATATTATCAAATGAAATGATCTCATGAAGAGTCAAATTTGTTTAACACGTTGAACTTCTGAGAGTCCAATTTCCTTAGGTACACATTATAAAGTGTCAATCACCTTAAAAATAACTTGTTTTGCAGGTGTTCCAGTGGTAACATGTTTGACAATATTTGAGTGCCCCTCAGTGTATCAGGCAGAATTTCAAGAACTGGGTGTGCAAATATGCAAACAGAGTGTGCAAAATAATTTGTTAACACCATTACGAGCCAATTCGTGACAAGTGGGTGTCTCTGCCAGGGGTAATTTATTTTCACATAAAGGTGAAAAAGGTACATTTTAGATCATCTTTCTTCTGTAAATGTATCTAAAACATAACAATATAGAGAAAGTAAGAGTTAATAAAAAAAAATATTGCCCACTCCTCCAAATATTGGCCACGATTTTTCAAAAACGGCGGTGCAAAAGACGGCTACACGGTTGCTGGCTAATACACTGGTGCCCCTAACCTCCCCATTCCCTCTCCTAGCAAATGTGTAACAAATCTAGATTACTCCTAGCACCCCCATAATTTGGAATACCCTGTTACGTAACTATCCACGCCTTCGCTGACCTGTTCACGACTTTACAACTGACTGTGCTTAAAAAGCAACAACAAATCAATAAATTTAAAAAAGAGAATGTCAGAGAAGGCTCGGATTACCTGTTCAGCTGTTACCCTTACAGCGAGGCAACACCTACCTTGATATACAAGTCCACAATATATAGTGCCCTTAATTACTCAGATGGAATTACTTAGACTATAAACAGGCCCACGCAAAGATTCATCTTGTTATTGCATCATAAGTACCAAGTTTGGTCAATGAAATGGGGTTTTACACATTTATGTAGTTTTGTTCCGATTCAAATCGATTTGATCGATCATCGGTGAGTTAAGCCTTTAGTTTGATTAATCGATTACAATTTTTCAGGTTCGACTTTACTCGGTTGTTGAAAAATATTGACTTCATTCTCTTGTACTGAAATGTTACAATTTTACAACAAGTACCAGTAATGACTTATGTCATCTCTAGTGGGTATCACAACTTAATTATGTTTCAAATAAATGCTGGTCAGTTTCATTCAGCTGCTTTATTACCAGACCATACTTGAAATGTGTTTCAGTTCTTTATTATAGTCTGAAAAGGGATTACACTTGTGTCATATTTAGCAGCCATGTTTAATTGATTAATGATCGATCATCGGACGGTTAAATATTCTGTTGATCGATCATGGATTTTCAGCCGATTCCCAACACTAATTTTAGGTTATTTTGAGACATCGATGAATAATGAATTGAATTGAATTGGATTTTATGGTCGCACCAACAGCTAAGGTCATATGGCGATTTTCCAGCTTCCACTGGTGGAAGAAACCCACCGACGTTCCGCAAGCCAGCTGGATAGCTTCCTCACCGATGAATAATGAAGTTTCCAATCAAACATATTCCTCTGACAGGGAGCGAGCCCACGCAAACCAGAGGTACGTAGCTCTAAAGCCAAGCTACCGACGCCGCTTACAGCATCTCCGGTTATAATGTTGTTGTTTTTCTCTAGTCTGAAACTCCTTGAACAATGACAGTTTATGACGATGTTTGTTTGTATGCATGGTGTTATACGTTCATTTTCAGCACATGCAAGGTTATATATGATGGTCGTTTTTTTGTGGTGGAGGCAGACCACCCACTTTTCCTTGGTAGAACCAGTACTGTACACCTCCCGCCATCCGTAAGAATTGACACTTCCTCACTTACAAGTCGAGCTCCCAGTGGGATTCAAACCCGCAGCAGTGAGAGGCGTAGGTTTACAACGCAACGTCGTATGACAAATAGAACAAGCACACAATAAAATTGATGAGAGTCAATACTCTATTGTGTCTTAAATGGGCAGAATCACTTTAACCTAATAACACACTGGCATTACCTGAAGTTGTTCTTGGATTTAAAGACCTTGAATATCCACAGACCAATGGTGTGCCCTCCACAAACAAGAGATAATTCATAGATTCACTTACTAGCTTAGAGTTGTCTAACTCCTGTTTCAGCCTGTTGTAGGCGTATTCTTTCACCTCCGTCATCGTTTGACTCCGCCTTCGAGTATCATCATTGGGTAGCACTTCGGAGAGAGCGTGACGTAGATGACCCCGTCTGGTTTCCCGTCTCCTTACTGATTCGTCTACTTCACCATCACTGAAATAAAAAAGAAACTAATATGCACTACTGGTCTGACATTTTGTTACTTTGGGATTTATTAGTCATATTCCTGTATTTAAATATATCTATGATCAGTTGAATTGAATTGGAGCTTCTAGTCAGACAAACACCAAACTAAGGTCATATGGCGACTTTCCAGCTTTCCATGGTAAAAAAACAGCCCAGGTTCCCCTCTATAGGCATTATAAATTGGACACCTGCTTAGAACTACCGACGTTCTGCAAGCCTTGATAGCTTCCTCATCTGAAAATTCCTAGTCCCATGAGAACTCAAACCCACAGCTGTGAGGTGCAAGTGATTTCACATCCGAGATTCTAACCACTAGTTCATGGACACCCCATCTATGATCAGGAATTTTCTTTCTCTTGTTGGTGCATTGTTTGCTCAGCATGTTATAAAACTAACTAGTGTTACAAAATATCTTAGTACAAATTTGGTTGCACTTGCAAATTTCAGTTTTAATGTAGAAAATAGCAAAAAGCAGTGACAAATTCAATTTAAAAAATATCAAAAGCAGATCTTCAATGAAATAAATACAGAACAGACGACTGTCTGTCGAGGATTTCTTCATGGGAGAAGTAAATAGAACAGACAACTCACTGCCAAACAGACCATGCAGAACAGAAACAAGTCTGCCAATTAACCAGGCAACCACAAACTTCAATAAAATTTAAAGTACTGTACTGATCAATGGTCCATGCTTCACAAATTTGGGCTTATAATTAATAAACAATTTATTTATTTTTGATGGAAAAATACAGAAAATATTCAGAATCCCTGAAAGTGGGTAATATTATCGGTATGTTTGTATGACAAAGCGTGCAAAATACAAACACCATAAATTGCCTTATTGTAAGTATGAACATCCTTATTGTAAGTATGCACATTTTTGCACACCCCATTTACTTCAGTTTGCCTGAAGAGTTTTTTGTAAATGCACTTACGTGGCATTTGCTTTGTGTTACCATCAGATAGTTCATAGCTTATCATGATTCACCCCTCCCAAAAAACAATGACTAATTAATAAATGAAGAAATTAATGACGTTTAACGGTATCTTTTTTAAGTACAAAATGTACTGTCAACTGCCCTGGCAATAGGGCTCGATCTTAAGATATAGTATTGTCTAAAAATAAACTGAAACGGTCAATGATTTCGGACAAGCAGTTCATAACTTACAGGGTATATTTACAAAAGTATAGGTTTATTGTGTCGGACATCATATTGAGAGGTAATTACACAGTATGTGACATCATTGAGTTTAGCTCAGATATATCCCTATTGCCCTGCCAGATTGCAATAACACTGAACGTACAACAAACCACCATGAATGGTACATGCATGCTCATATCTCACATCATAACTCTGCAAATTGCGCCACTTAGATTAGAAGTCAACTTTCCTACTGAAGAAAAAACTGCATAGTAAATCCCATGAGAGACCTATTCCAGTGTAAGTCTATTCCATTCACCTGACCCTATATTAATACTGGAAACCTTAGTGCAATACCTGTAGACTAAGACAGTCTCTGATCCTCCCACCAAGTGAGTTGAACTCCAACTGAAGTGCACAACATGTAACTTTTAACAACATGCATGCACGTTGACCGTTCTAACAACTATGTACATTTGTTTAACTAGTGCCAGACAGGGAACCAAAGTTAATGAAGTCAACCATGACACAGGTAAAACTGACCAATAATCTTACATATAATTATGATAAATGGCACAACTTATATACACATGTTAAAGCTACTCAATCCATACTTATGTATGTTTCTTAAATTTTTTAGACTTGATTTTAATTACAATTTATAGGGCTCTAGCTGTCATTGATATATAGTGTGAAGCATGTCAACCATATCAACCATACTGATATATCGATATATCGAAAGAAAAATATTGACGATATATCGACTGAAATGGTTATGGCTCTATTTCCTTGAGCATTTTATGCATTTCAAATGTTAAAACATGGATATATTGCTTTTAAATGTGTTATAAAATTTCAAATATACTCTTTGAAGAATATATGGTAGTTTGCTTAATCTTTTCTACCTAATTACCTCCCTGGAGCACCTGCACTTTGAAAAGGTTACCAAATCATAAATCACTGTATAAAAACTGTGGGTGGGGTAATGCAAAATAATCGAACTTCTAAAGGTTTACCTGGCACTTCCAAATTCAATACACAGGGAGTCCCAACTTCCTAAATTTGAAGCCCTAATGATAATGATAGATTATTAACTAAAAGTACTATGGTATTGCTGAGATCACAGTGTCAATAACCATTAAAAATTTAAAAGATATAGTAATTAACATAATTCATTATCATAGAGAAAATTCCATCAATATTTCAAGTTCATATAGACTGTTGTCTACGTATACACATCTCGTGAAGTCTCCCTAAATTCTCTCCACTTCTCCCTAAAATGACTAATGAGAGAGAAGTGATTTCTCCCTAAATTTCTGGCCTAGATTTAATCCAAGCCTTAATTCTCTGACCTTACCAGCCATTTTTACGATTTTGATATTTCATCTGGCTGTGTACGATCATCGCGGGAGAGGAGCTACCCTCTTGGTTGTAAGTAAATGTATCTAAGAAAGTATGCATTGAATTAACATTTCAAGCATCTAAAGCGATTAACAATATATTTTTTTTACCTATTTGAACAGAAATATTTGTTATATTAATCTTAATAAAGTTGTAACGGTCAACTTTTTCAGATGAAGTTAAAAAATATTAAATTTCCAACATTTGTTATTATTCAGGTCAAATGTCACATGATCGTGATGGTGCGCCAATAAATATGTCCCGCAAAATTCAAACAATTTCAAAATTGCAACCAACTTTTCCTTTTGGCACTCGTAATTCTTTGAACAACATTCAATTGTTTATCTTTAAAGTTAAGACTCTCATTATGCTCCGAGGAGAGTTTGTTCCACTCCAAAAATCTCTCGATGCTGTCAGTTGGTAGTGGACTTATTTGATGAGGGAAATATGAATGCCTTTACCTCGTGCCAGAATATCACGGGAATTTAATTAATATGCAAACAATATGGCAGATATAGTAAATAAAAGTGTATTTCAAAACATAAATGTTTTATTGTGTCACTACAATCGATAAAGGTGCATTAATTGATCGATCTGTTAGGCAAAATTATCGTAAAGCCGTAAACATCGTTGAAAGTGCATGACGGTGTATTTTTAGTAATCTTTTCACTAAAGGGGTTCTTCTGACACTAAAAAGCCACAAAAAGCCACACAACAAAAAAGGCTATTAGGGTCAGAGAAGGCTTGGATTAGCCTAGATTGAGCCCTGGCCTAACACTAGGCATTTATAATTATTAATTGGTCAAAATAAAATAAAACAACCCTTTTTTACAAAATAGGATTTGCTTGAGTTAGCAAAGCAATCGCTGTTTCGATTAAATTTAAAAAGAGGTTTTTTTCATGATTTACCTACATGTAATTATATAGGCCACATTAGGCCATTTTTTTATTTATTTGTTTCCGCCAATATGGCCAAATATATAAGGGTAGGTCGGTCGGAATATTTTTTTATTTTCATACAAGCTGTATAGAGAAGATCCTGACTTTTACAGTGCTTGCTACTTTTTGCCATAAAAAAACTTTAGAGTAGGGGCTCAGCTTTAAGGTCAGTCGGGTTAGCGGTAACGCCACTATTTTTTTCTTTGGCCTGAACGTGTAAGGCATAATGTAAAATAAAGCTTTATCAAAAGTAAACTAGAATCAAACCTTGCCGTGAAACCCTTTACAATTGCCATGTTACCAAGTTTGTACAGATAATTTGCCTTATAATTATTGCTATTCAAACTGTTAAACAAAACTACTGTAGACACACAACTTATTTCATGAAATGGCAACTAATTGTCAGTTTCTCTCATTTCATTGTCCAACTCAACATGAGGTTACAAGATAAATTGTCATATTAGAACATAATTGCACCGGTGCATACTCCTATTACAAAAGTGTTAGTCAGCCTTAAAATGTTTATACTATACACGATTGTTACAAAAGATAACTTAGGGCTTTTTTTGGCTGTTTTTATAGCCATTATGGGTCATATTCCCAATGACAAAACATAATATCTTTGTTTCCCAATTTTGAGAAGAAAATTCCCAATTGAAAGAAGAAAAAGAAAGAACACTGAAAAGTAGCAAAAATGTGACAAATATTGAATATGAAATGCTTTTAAATGCCTGTGTTGTTCTTGTTGTACTGTAAACAGTATGAAAGATAAATTATGAAATAAATGTTTGAATGTTTTGTTTCCCAGTTTTATGAAAAATCGCGCTAAAATTCCCAATTTTGAGGGTATTGGTTATGTTCCCAAAATGTAGAAAAAAGACATTAACTGCACCTTTGCATATAACAAAAAGGTTATAGTTAACCCTTACTCCCCTATGAATATATAATGGATTGTCATTTCTTTAAATTTAGACCATTCCATTTATGTGACAAAGGGGTGTTTTGGAGAAAATTACTGATCAGCAGGCGGACATTGTAAACCCTGATTAGCCTGCGAGTTACTTGCAGGCTGATCCAGGTTTACAATGGGCGCATAGGCTGTTGTAGTCGCCCTTAGCAGTCGAAGGGTTAATTGTGTTACAGCGTTTATTCAATTCACATTATGGAATGTGATTTTATGTAGGAATGTTATTTTATGTAGGAATGGTTTTAATCTTTTTTCCACAATCTAAAACAACGCCCGCCCCCCACATTAGTTATAGCATTAGTGTGTTTATTCAATGCGCAATTAATTACTAGTAAATTTTATGGAATGTGATTTTATGTAGGATTAAAGAATCTAATAAAAACGCCCCACGACCGCAATATGAATTCAGACATTATAAACAAGCTGGTTAAGTCTTATAAGCTGTATTGAAATATTTGTGATATTTGTTTAGAAAACCCATTATGTGTTAAATTAAACCCATAAATAAACCTATTCAAACTACATAGTCACATGGTGGTATATATTTTTCTTCAGAAAAAGAAGAAAGAATTACAACTTTGCATAGCCTCATTCCCAAAGTTATATGTAGCCTGTAATATACCGCACACAGGGACACAGGAGATGAAGAACAGGGGAACAGTAATATCTCAGCGGACTTAAATAAAATGAAATGAATTGGGTTTTACGGCGCACCAACACATGAAAGGTTATATGGCGCCTAACAGGAATGAACTTGCCAGGCTCATCCTCCATTTACATCAAGATAAAATATGGAGAATGGGCCTAGAACCTTCTCTCCTGCAGAACTGCAGAGTTTCTGCAAATTCTGTAGTAGACATGCACTCCATTTACGATGGAGCCACGTTTCCACTTTTGCATACGGGGATTAATGAAATGAAATTGGGTTTTAAGTCCTGTTAACTCGATCATCATATTAGGTTATACTGACAGCTACCTCAGAGGGAGATGAGATGATGGATGAAGTTTCCCATCAGACATGCGGAGTGAACCCACACAGGGCAGAGGTATTTAGCTCTTTAGCCAAGGCCTTATCCACTGAGGTATACCGAGGCCACTTTCCCAGCTGACAGACATTTTAACCCTTAACCCACTAAGCACGACTATAATAGCCTTTGCGTCCATTGAAAACTCAGATCAGCCTGCGGGTAACTCAATCGCCTTTGTCACATAAATGGAATGGTCTTAGTTCAAAGAAAGAACAGTCCATAATACATATGTAGCGTGTTAAGGGTTAATTGATGAATGGCTAATCCATGCATAATCTTATGTTATTAACAGCCACCGCAGAGGGAAGAAAACATATATACAGGATGAGCGTTACCTAAGGAAATACTGAATAAACCCCGGAGTGGTGCCTGTGAGCTAGCGTTAGTCACCTGACTGCAGATTCATGACCTCTATTCAAACAAAACTTATTCATGTATATTGATTGTCAAAGATATTTTTTTATTTATAAACTCTCTAACAAAACATTTTAGTTCATATATGTAAACATACAATACTTGAAAATCCAAAACAACCATTTTCATTTATTTTAACCCTTAGCCCATAGACTGTTCTTTATTGCAATATTGATTATTCCATTCCTTACAAAAAGGTGATCTAGTGATTTGATTGAGTAGCAGTGTAAACCCTGATCAGCTTGCACATTTGTGTATGCTGATCTAGGTTTACAGCTGGTTGTAACAAAAATCACTACAGGTGAGCAAAGCGGGGTTACATCAAAACTGGCAGATTCGGGATGAATGTCCTTTCATATATATATATATATACTTACAATAAATATGATTCAGACTCATGTCCCACATAGCAGCCTGCACCTACCACATTGACTGTCAAGGTACAGTCAAACCTGCTCAGGGTGACAATGGCAGCCACCTTTATTAGGAGACCACCTGCTTTAATAGATCGCAGGTTAAGGACATATTTCCTAATATTTCCCATCGCTACTCTTGGTCATTGAAAAAGCATGGGAATCTTGTTTTGTTTATTTACTGACTGCATGCTCCATGTCACCGATCAACTCCGATCCAACTGTATAAATTGAGGCCCGCTTGTAGTTTTTCTTTGTGTTACATTGCTATATTAGATATTGTCTTGGGTAAGAAAATCTAAACACAACTTTGTAGAAAAGCATATTCATAATTTAGCTAGTTTAAATACAAAACTTGTCTGATATTTCTTTATTGTTTCTAAAACAAGAATGATAACAAAGCATTAAATGAACAATTTTTTGTTGTGTGTTTATACTGCAAAGAAAAAGATTCATAATCTGAATCAAAATTGAATATCACAATGTTCTCATGAAATTTAAAATCAAACATTTACACATTTTGAAGAAAGACCACCTGTGTTAAGAGATACATTCTGCTGTTCTCTTAAAACTATCTCTTAATTTAGGTTTGACTGCATGATGTCAATGTACTACAAAAGAGAATATTTTTTATGTCAATGTACTACAAAAGAGCATATTTTTTAATTACAAATATCTGAATTTCAAAAAATGCAAATGATTATTTTATGTTTTCCCACCATAAAAATAAAACAGATATAACCTGTTTATTAGCTGTGATCAAGAGCAAGTTATATGGTTTTATATTCTGTATCTGCTATACCATCATGTACAGAAAATATAAAACCATAGAACTTGATTCTCACAGCTACCTGTTTATATAAATATTCCTATTTTATTACATGCAGACACATACTTGGAGTATCATAAAAATATGTAAAGTAAATCACCTGTGGTAGTGGTACTCCAAGTCTACCCTGTTTATATTCTCCTCGTAAATCACACAAAGTGTCCCCAACATGGTGAAACAATCGTGAATATCCAGGTCTGAATCCACCACACAAGAATTTCACTTTTATTCCCTATTTTTGACACATTGAAACTTTACTGTACTATTTTCCATTCATTACCAACAATTAAATCCTGTTCAGAAATTTCGTAATAAACAAGTAGAGCACTTTCATTTTGCAGTTTTTGTATAATTATAACAATATTGTACGTAATTAATGATGATCAATTCTCTTGCCCCATTTACTACAATACAATGTAAACTCCTGACAGCAAAAATGTTCACATTAGCACATCACCTACAGCGCAATAAATAAAAAATATAAATAAACTTTCTACAAATCAAACTTCCTAGAGCACACAGCTGAGGCAAAGAAACTCCCCTTCCTTATTTGCTTATAAAAATAAATCCATATAATAATGATGATATTAAAAGATACCCTTTGTAAAGCCACTTCACACTTTAAATTCCTTCCATGTTTACATTAAGTGTGTGAATAGCCTACCTATATAAAATATGAACTGTGACTAATCCAAAATAAATACAGCAGCAATATTAATAACAAAGTGAAACAGTTGTCACCTATAGGTCATTCCTAGTACCTATCAACTTTCTAAAGTAGTTCAATGGGTCCAATTAAACAAATCATTTAATCCACTGTCAGGCCTTTCTCAGAGACCAAAATTCTGATTAGTCGATCAACGTTGTAATTCACATTATAGCCATCCACAACATAGGAATAGTAAATCAGACCAGTCTTGTCTGCACCGGTGTCTGCACCGTTGTGTATATCAAGCCCTCGGCTGATCTGCTTGAGAAGTTACTGAATGTTAAATTTAATTTCCACTCTTCCGTCAACAGTCATTATGTGACAATAAAGCCACCGTTGTTGATACCGTTAAAGAATGGAACTACTGAGGTGTGACCACGGTGTGACCTATGCCACATTCCACACTTTAATAGTATAAGGTCGACTGTGTTGATGTTGACACACGTCATGTGACAGTTATTTAATGCAAGATGCTTACTAAGGGTCACTGTGCCGTTTATGACAAAAAGATCTAAGGACGCAGGTCACTTTACATTACATGAATCTTAACTTAATTAATTAATGCTTCAAAAACAAACAAAATAACAGTATACATTCTTTGCTCAATGCACTCTTATCTACTACAGCGTGACTTTATTGCATTTTGTATTGTTACATTAAGATATTTCCATATCTCTCAATATATGAACTCCAAAATCTCTTCGGTCTCTGACTTTTGAATTATAACTTGTAATCTAATCTGCAAGCATATAATATCTTAGTACTAATCTGGACGCTCTTAAATAGATATAAATGTAACGCGGTGTCAACAAACTATTAATGAACAAAGAATCCAGTCTCAATCAAAAGGATACAAATTCCAGACTGAGAGAAATGAATGAATGAATGGTGTTTTGCTGTACATAGACACGTAATAAGTCATATTGTGGCAAACATTCCAAAATTTAATGTGCATGCACTTTAAAATAGAGATATAAATCCAAACCCAGAATTCACTGAAGCTATTAATGAACAAAACTATATCCAAAGGCTCAATCAAAAGCCTACATTCCTGACGTGATATATCCAAAAGAAAAATTGTTTATTTAGTGTAATATTTGTTCAAATCCACTTCAAACCTTCAATAAACCCTGAATGCCTTACTTCGACAGATAACAAGTCCTTCAAACAATGTGTAAACAAATTTTTATTTTACGACGTTATCATAATCAAAGTGCCGGCCGTCTCTCCATCTGGTACTAAGCTTCTCATCCAATGAAATTGAAGCTCAACAAATCATTCACAGGCGACTGTCCATAAACGGTCAATTGAATTACAATATCCACATTGTTGTCGTGTTTTAAGTTCAAACTTTAAAGTCTTGACTTACATTTGAACAAAAGATTATTGTTACTGATTTCTCCGATCATATAATCATAAAGAATTATCATACAGTAATTGACTCCTATAAAGTTAACACAATCGTGGATTTATGGGCATCCTCTAATAAACTCCAAGACCTGAGGACCACTTAAGTACCATAAATGCTCAGTACTTTCAAACAGTCCACTGAAAGCCACTGTCCAATTCACTCCCTTAGAAGTCAATAACCATAATACCATAATCCTGTAGTCCGTAATATAAGATTTCCTCGATTTCTCCGTCTCCCTGTTATCCCATATACCTCTAACGTATCTTCTTAAACTTTAATTACATATTTAATAGCTGCATTTTTAAGTGCCTTACATTCACAAATATGATTAAGAAAATTGCAATCCAAAAAGCATTCAGTCCACTTAAAACACTTTTGACACTGCACTATAAATGTAAAACTCTTCCCAAATTGCAATTCAAAAAGCATTCAGTCCACTTAAAACACTTTGGACACTAGAGTTACTCTTACCAAATGCCTTAATCACAACAGTTATAATAAGATTCCTCCCACATACAACATTGTATCTTCTTGAACTTCGATCAAATAAAAAGGTACAATTAATCATTGACTAAATATGCACTAAAATTAATCGACATAAACTCTGATGGTCACTGAATCTTGTGAACAACAAAGCAGTTATAATAATAAGATATGAATGAATGAATGTTTTTTTACGGCATGTCGACACATACATGAAAATAGGTCATATTGTGCGCAAAAACTAATGAAAGTATAATAAGATATATGTACATCCCACAATATTGTATTTTCTTTATCTTTGATCAAATAAAAAGTTAGAATTAACCATTGATTATATATATTCAAGTAGATATAGGTATATACACTACTCAACTTTTATAATCGGTATACCCCGGTGTTTTGAAATTAACACGAATACAAAAACTGGAAATCACACATACCAATATTTTATTTGTTTATCAACAAGGTTTTGGTCCAATCAAGGCAGATTAAATTTATAAATCGCTAGCGATATTTTTAAACGACGCCAGTTAAAATTTCAAATTAAAATATAAATTATTAAAAAATATATATATTTTTTTGAAAAGTGACAGGCTATAAAAGTTGAGCAGTGTTTAAATATATTTACATTAAGTTCCTATCATAAACACCTATGATCCTGTCATTGAACTTTGCTAATGGCAAATCTAAGCACTCTTAACTGCCTGAATTATTCTTCCCGACATCTTCTTTAAAAGTAGTACAAATAAGGCAGTTCAATTAGTCTCTTATTTAAAAACACACCCATTATTACTGAACTCCTTTATCCACACATTTCCTATGATTCTCCTAAAATGCCTGACACTTCTAAAATGCCCATGATTATTAAATGCTGTCCTCATGGTGCTTTGATCTAATCAACCACATGTAACATATTAATTATTTATAATTATTAATTAAGTATAAAGTTCACATTCTTTCCTATTCTGTACTGTTACATCTACCCAATTAATTACTGTTCTATAACAGAGATATGCCAATAAAACAAGTATAATATCGCCATTTGCAGAAAACAATTTAAGTACATATAAATTATTCATTTCCCTAGTTGAAGTGCGTGGTACCCCTTTATGATCATTATTATATCATTATCACCTTGCCTGTCACTCTTCATGTCATCTTTGACAAATTGATTGCATGTACAATTTCTGTAACATCAACAGATATAATTAGGCCAATTGTTGGGCATAGGCATATTAACGCTGTAAAGCCAGGTAATGTACACAATAATTAAACTTAATGATACAATGTAGATCTGCATAAATTTGAAAATGTGTCAATTTCTTAACTATAGTCTCTGCCATTTCAGTTTTCTGTGGGTGGCCAAGAACAATAATTCAGCTTTTTTGCTGGTGAATTTTAGATACTCGGCGACAGGAACTACTTTCTAAAGATTTATATATATATACCGACTTTCAGTCACCCTATCCGAAACACTGAATTACTGCAGCGTGACTAACATCGTGATATTAATTTTGTCAATTCTTCAGTGTTGCATGTAAACTATGTCAGGCGTACTTACTGTAAATGCACGTTTGGTCAAAGTGCGTTGTTTGCCATGTGCGCAAGGATTTGTCAGTGATGTTAGTCGAGATGATGGTGCACATGCTGTGCAGTTACGGTTAGATATAACCTTTGAACTTTGCTGATAATCACATACGGTATACACCCTTTTAAACACACCCTTGATGATGATTTGTTTGTTTGTATGGTGTTTTACGTCATTTTCAACACATGTAAGGTTATATATGACAGTTGATTTTTTGTAGTGGAGGCAGACCACCCACTTTTCCTGGGTAAAACCTGTACTGACTACACCTCCCTACACCCGTTAGAATCGACACTTCCTCACTTACAAGTTGAACTCCCAGTGGGATTCGAACCCGCAGCGGTGAGAGTCGAAGGTTTACAACGCAACGATGTTAACCATGCATTTTTACCACATCAAAATAAACTTTATTACTCTCAGGCATCAACATGGTGCAAACATGAGGGAAACAGAAGGGGGGATTATTTGAGGCTATTAACAAGATAAACCAAACTTTTAATTAGTTAAAAATGCTAGTAAGTAAGTTAAGCTCTGCATGATAGAAAAGCCACACTTTTATTATACCTATAAAATTGCAGACTTAAATTATGATGAACAATATGACATTATAGGTGCATGCAGTAATGCATTGTCTCTGCATTAATAGGGTGCTAATCAGGAATGCTATATATTTGACAAGCATCAGAAATCTGAAAAAAGCGAGGATCTGACAAGCATTTTTGCATTTTTCACGGTTTCGCTGTGAATCAATCAGTTATATGACCTGTATTTAAGACCCTAACCATGTACTCTATTCCACAACTTTATTAGTTTCTAAAATTGAAAAGAAAAAATATATTTAATGTGTTTTGTGTTAATTTCGTTCCAGTGCGCACGACATCAATACCAAATAAATCATTTGTTGCACATGATTTAAATATCAACAAAACCTGAGGTTTATTCAATGATAACAGCGCTACACACAATGCTTACAGAATAACAAATATCCATCTTGTAAATTATTAATTGCAATAATTACCATACAAAACAATAGAGTGCACTCTAGTACGTAGTTATACAATTTGCAAGTCTAATTGTTTTCATCGTCAAGCTTTCTTGACAGAATGATGAGTTAGATTTATATTGCACCAACACAGAAAGGTTGTATGGCGCCAACAGTTGAACAGGAATGAATAGTCCAGTCCCACCCTCCATAAATTCGCAAAATGGGTCTGAAACCTTTACTAGACGACACTTATAACTACCCCAGTTACATTTTATTTCATATATCTTGTATATTGTAGTTTGTAGTACACTGTAGTATAATAAAGGCTATACCTTTAATGGTGTTGTTTGTGTCTTACATGACGAATGTCTAAGCCCAATACCTTACATTTGTTAAAGTAATAATTATGTTTTTTTCTTTTACAAGCCAGCATTATAGCTCAATTGCCAACGGAAATAGAATGCACAATTTCCAAAAATTATTTTTTCTAAAGACTATGTATGCATCAGCATGGTTGTAGGCCGATAGGCTGTATCAGGAGTTACCATTAATAGTCTCACATGAAATTTACTGTATTCCCCCTAATAAACGCTCCTCGCTATTAAACACTCCCCCTCACCCACCCTTTTGTAAACTGCAACGCCTTTTAAATGGGGGTATATGGTAAGCATTTTAACAATTTGAAACATTATTTAATGGCATGCAAGAAGGTTTTATGTCAAAATAATACTGGATTCATATAATCGAGATGTCAGTTTTAATGCTTGATAAAAACTTCAAGATTGCCGTGTGTCCCTTATAAATTATAATTATGTTTTTTTCTTTTACAAGCCAGCATTATAGCTCATGCCAATGGAAAAAAACTCCATGCGTTATCTTCTGGATTACTGTAAAACTCTTTTTTTTCCAGCCTATTAATACAGAAATTAACCATTATGCAAGTGCACATGCCCGGAGACTGTCACCCTTTGTTTTATATGTTAAGTAGACGCAAATAATTTAAGTGCCTTCAACACTGAATAAATTATGGATTAAATTAACACATGAAAAGTTGATAAATATTGCTTGGACAGCAAAACCATTGCATATTACTTATGGATTCAATTAACAATTGCATTTTGAAAAGAATTCTTGGAAAGCAATATACTAAGCTGGACAATTAATGCACAGTATATTCATTTTTGGCGGTGCTTGAGCACCGTCAGAGGTATAATGGGTTTTTTCAATGGAATGCATTTTTTATAAGGGTTTCTATCACAGCCATGCAATAATCACAACTCTCTAAACTTTAAACACTGTACAGTATGGAAAAAGGTGTACCTAATATAATGATTGAAAGCAGAGCTGAAAAAAAATGAACATTTTGAAGAAAAAAAAATAGCTGGAGTATTAAACTTATTATATAACAAAAACTTAATATTACAGAAGTCGATGAAATGATAAGAATTACAGATATGTTTTCTAAAAGTGTATTGGAGTGTAAACTTTCTGGAATCCGGCCAAAATTTAGCACTTATAATATAATGCATATAGAGTAAGCCTTTTAAAGCCCCAACTGCCATATAAAAAGCCAGAAGATATGGCAACTATGGCAGGTTTCTATATAAATTATGCATGTTTCACATCAGAGGTCCCTTTTTCAAAATCTTGAATAAACTACTGTAAAATAAAATTATGGAAAGTTGCACAAATACACATTTAAACATGTTAAATTATTAATAATTTAAACCAACTGACAAACAATTTGAATTTGCCAGGAGGAGCCTTAAAAAGATGTAATACAGAATGTAAACATTTTCCACATGGCTGTGTTTATCAACATGTTCATTCCTTTTAGGCGCCATATAACCTTATATGTGTTGGTGCGCCCCAATTCAATTCAATTATCAACAAGGGTGCTGCAGCAGACGGCTTCTCTGTACTTTGATTGGTATTATCATCAAAACCAGACAATGTAAAGCATCACAATTTACAGCAGGTTGTCAACAGACCTTCGAAAAGGCACTAAATCTTGTTTTGTGTGGTTTAATAATAACTGTATAGGAAAAGTTTCAATGTTCATTTGTGAAATATTATTGTGATTCAATTCAAATATAGAGTTGGCTGCTTCAGCATGTGTAGGACAGTGTTGATGCTATTTCAGTTGACAGACAGGCTGTGTGCAGAAGTGGCAATTGTAGGCCCCTCCTACAAATATTTACTACCAATGGCAGTAAATGTTGGGGGTTTTAATGACATAAGTAATTGTTGATCGTTTGCTTGCTGTTTTATGTCATTTTTTAGCACATGTTGCCAAATATGACGGTCAATTTTTTTGTGGTAGAGGCAGACCATCCCATTTTTTTCTGGGTAAAAGCCGTCCGTAAAAATCAAAAAATTCTCGCTTGACAAATCCAACTCTCAGTGGGATTCGATCCAGCAGCGATGAGAGGGGAGAAAAACTACCACTGAAGGTAAGGAATACCCCCACTTCAATTCTAAGTCAAACAAAGGGCCATAATTTTGTAATAAATTATGCGATCAACGATGAGTGATGTAGAGGCACATAAAGTCAGTTCTTATGTTATGTGTATACGAAGTTTGGGAACAAGCCATTCAAAACTGTTTGAGGAATGCAAGTAATAACAAGAGGTCAATGACCTTGAAGCTCTACTGAAATTTTGCTAGGATCAATTAGAGATCAAGTGCAACATTCCTGTGAAGTTTCATGAAAATCCGTCAAGTAGTTTCAGAGGAGTAGTCGCTACAAGTTTTCATTATATAACTCTATGTAAACAAAGATGGCCACGGCAGCCATGTTTAACGTTGTATCAAAAAGATTTTCGACAAGGACCAACATCATGTCATGGTGATCATTTTAGAAAAAGTCCCATATCAATATCTCTTATAGTTTTCAAGAAGCAGTCGCTACAAACTTATTTATTTTAAATCTATTTTTAGCTGTGGTGGCCATCTTGAATTTCCGGCCGACCTGAAATTTTTCTAGGATCAACTAGACATCAAGAGCAACATTCCTGTGAAGTTTCATGAACATCCATCAAGTAGTTTTAGAGGAGTAGTCGCTACAAGTTTTTACTATATAACTCTATGTAACCGAAGATGGCCACTGGCAGCCATGTTTAACGTTGAATCAAAATAATGTTCGACTCGGATCAACACCATGTCATGCTGATCATTTTAGAAAAAGTCCCATATCAATATCACTTATAGTTTTCAAGAAGTAGTCGCTACAAACTTATTTTTTAACAAGAGGTCAATGACCTTGAAGCTCTACTGATTGATTTTGATTTCAGGAAGTAGTCGCTACAAACTTGTTTTTTAAAAATCTATTTTTAGCCGTGGTGGCCATCTTGAATTTTCGGCCGATCTGAAATTTTGCTAGGATCAATTGGACATCAAGAGCAACATTCGTGTGAAGTTTCATGAAAATCCGTCAAGTAGTTTCAGAGAAGTAGACGCTACAAGTTTTCATGATATAACTCTATGTAAACAAAGATGGGCGCTGACAGCCATGTTTAACATTGAATCAAAATAATGTTCGACTTGGATACTCATCATGTCATGCTGATCATTTTAGAAAAAGTCCCATATCAATATCTCTTACAGTTTTCAAAAAGTAGTCGCTACAAACTTATTTTTTAAAAATCTATTTTTAGCTGTGGTGGCCATCTTGAATTTCTGGCCGATCTGAAATTTTGCTAGGATCAATTGGACATCAAGAGCAACATTCCTGTGAAGTTTCATGAAAATCCGTCAAGTAGTGTCAGAGGAGTAGTCGCTACAAGTTTTCATTATATAACTCTATGTAAACAAAGATGGCCGCTGACAGCTATGTTTAACATCGAATCAAAACAATTTTTGACAAGGACCAACATCATGTCATGCTGATCATTTTAGAAAAAGTCCCATATCAATATCACTTATAGTTTTCAAGAAGTAGTCGCTACAAACTTATTTTTTTTAAATCTATATTTAGCTGTGGCGGCCATCTTGAATTTCTGGCCGATCTGAAATTTTGCTAGGATCAATTGGACATCAAGAGCAACATTCCTGTGAAGTTTCATGAAAATCCGTCAAGTAGTGTCAGAGGAGTAGTCGCTACAAGTTTTCATTATATAACTCTATGTAAACAAAGATGGCCGCTGACAGCCATGTTTAATATCGAATCAAAACAATTTTTGACAAGGACCAACATCATGTCATGCTGATCATTTTAGGAAAAGTCCCATATCAATATCACTTATAGTTTTCAAGAAGTAGTCTCTACAAACTTGTATTTTGAAAATCTATTTTTAGCCATGGCGGCCATCTTGAATTTCCGGCCGACCTGAAATTTTGCTAGGATCAATTAGACATCAAGAGCAGCATTCGTGTGAAATTTCATGAAAATCCGTCAAGTTGTTTCAGAGGAGTAGTCGCTACAAGTTTTCATTATATAACTCTAGGTAAACAAAGATGGCCGCTGGCAGCCATGTTAAACGTCGAATCAAAATAATTTTCAACAAGGATCAACATCATGTCATGCTGATCATTTTAGGAAAAGACGCATATCAATATCACTTATAGTTTTCAAGAAGTAGTCGCTACAAACTTGTAATTTGCAAATCTATTTTTAGCATTGGCGGCCATCTTGAATTTCCGGCCGACCTGAAATTTTGCTAGGATCATTTAGACATCAAGAGCAACATTCCTGTGAAGTTTCATGGAAATCCGTCAAGTAGTTCCAGAAAAGTAGTCGCTACAAGTTTTTACTAAATAACTCTATGTAAATAAAGATGGCCGCTGGCAGCCATGTTTAACGTCGAATCAAAACGATTTTCGACAAGGACCAACATCATGTCATGCTGATCATTTTAGAAAAAGTCTCATATCAATATCACTTAGAGTTTTCAAGAAGTAGTCGCTACAAACTTGTTTTTTAAAAATCTATTTTTAGATTTGGCAGCCATCTTGGATTTTACATCAACATGAATTTTTGCTAGGATCAACTAGCCTTCATGGGCAACATTTCTGTAAAGTTTCATGAAAATCCATTCCGTAGTTTCAGAGGAGTAGTCGCTACAAAATAAAAGTTTACGGACGGACAGACGGACGACGGACGCCGCACCACGGCATAAGCTCTGCTGATCTCTGATCAGAAGAGCTAAAAATCTATTTTTAGCTGTGATGGCCATCTTGAATTTCTGGCCGACCAGAAGTTTTGCTAGGATCAATTAGACATCAAGAGCAACATTCCTGTAAACTTTCATGAAAATCCGTCCAGTAGTTTCAGAGGAGTAGTCGCTACAAGTTTTTACTATATAACTCTATGTAAACAAAGATGGCCACTGGCAGCCATGTTTAACGTCAAATCAAAACGATTTTTGACAAGGACCAACATCATGTCATGCTGATAATTTTAGAAAAAGTCCCATGTCAATATCACTTATAGTTTTCAAGAAGTAGTCGCTACAAACTTGTATTTTAAAACTCTATTTTTAGCTTTGGGGCCATCTTGGATTTCACATCAACATGAATTTTTGCTATGATCAACTAGACTTTATGGACAACATTTCTGTAAAGTTTGATGAATATCCATCCAGTAGTTTCAGAGGAGTAGTCGCTACAAATAAAAGTTTACGGACAGACAGACGGACGGACGATGGACGCCGCACCATGGCATAAGCTCTGCTGATCTCTGATCAGTCAAGCTAAAAATGTGACGGGGACTAGACGGGACGCGCCTCGACCAACAGGTGTTACGCGACATGACAGGACATTGCGCACAACATGATTTCTATATAGCCCCCACTTCACTTTCTGAACGTATAACAATACTCACAGGATTACTAAACCGAGAAGCCAATTTTAATGCTTGATAAAAAAATTCAAAGATTGCCATGTGTCCCTTTAACATTCGATTATGTATTCAATTGGCTCAGATAAAAGTGACATGAGAATGTTTATATCTTAGCCAAATACCTCTGCTTATTGACAGCCTGTAGGTCACATGCTATATTGTAGGCGAGATGTGAAGTAATCATATTTTATTGTTACATCAGGCATAATATAATCATAACACCTGTATGGATAGCGATAAAACATAATTATCATGTAATGATATCTGAACAATACTTCATTGTCACTTACATCTTACATTACACTCATTACAACTGTATGTATATGTATAGTGATAAAACCTATCATTATCATGTATTTAATATTACATCACCTGACTGCTAGAACTAGACACTATCACAACTAGTCTTTGCTTTTGATTTTCACTGTTTGTTACAGACACTACAATGCCCCAGGTGAGCACCATCGGCTAGATCATCAACGTGGGTACCCTCGTTTAATTCTATTGTACTCTCACTTCTGTCGTTTGTTCCCTTTAGTATATACTGTAACTCTTTATCTGATGAGCGTAAAACACTTTTCATTCATCTGATAAATTATGTACGTAGCCACAAGCTGAAGGGACACATGGCAATTTTGATTAATTTACAACTGAATGTGGTGTTTTATTAGTGTTTATATATAAGGCCAAAAAAAATAAATAGGTGATTCCTATTGCATGCTCTAAAAAGAATAGGGTAGGTCGGTAGGCATTTTCTTTTTTTTTTGCTTTTTTTTTTGGAGCAAGATATTGTGAGATTCTACATGTATTTATCTCATAAACCTCATACAATTTGATGACACAACTGAAAGTTTCTCTGTGATGTCAGTTTACCTCAGATATATTGTGATAAATCATTGTTCAGAACAAATAACAATAATCTTTTTTTTTCATCATTTTTTTTAGGGTCGGCCCCTTAAAAATAGGATCAGTCGGGCCAGCGGAAACACAGGTTGTTTTGTTTTTTTGGCCTAACATGCGTATTTGCAACTAAATGCAAATTCATTATTTGTGCATGTTTATATTGACACGTAAATATTAAACCTTTGGTAGAATAACGAAGACAAGAAACGTGGAAATTACACGAAAATCAGGTTTTCCATAAGCTTTCTTCAAAGTTTTGTTAACATTTCTTTCCATAACCTACCTACACACCAAGTTTCACTTCAATATCTCATTCCTAATTGACCTTGAACCCAGTGACCTCTCTCCTAAGCTTCCTTTTCATACAAGCTACATACACAGCAAGTTTCATCGAAATATCTTATTCCTAATAAAAGTTACTGAGCAGAAACCATTTTTCTATGTTTAGTAACAGCAACGTTGACCCCAGTGACCGCAAATGCAATCACATAGCTTCCTTTCCATATAAGCTACATACACAGCAAGTTTTGTCACAATATCTCTTTCCTAACAAAACTATTTTTTCTATTTTAAGTAACAGTAACCTTGACCCTAGTGACCTCATATGCAATACCAAAGCCTTTTCATATCAGACTAAGCTACCAACACAGCAGGTTTAGTCGCAGTATCTCATTCCTAACAGAAGTTTTTGAGTGGAAATCATTTTTCTATTATTATATAGTAACAGCGACTTTGACCTTAACCCAGTGACCTGAAATGCAAAGTGTCCTTTGGGGAGGTGGGGGAGCATTACTATTAGGGGAGAGATGCTCTTTAGGGAAAATATGATATATGGAAAGGAAGCTTGGGACTGCATTCATTTGAGGTCATTGGGTCAAGGTCGCTTTTACTTGAAATAAAACAAGAGACATGCCTGTTGACATTAAAGCCAGGTTTTCAACAATGTCAAAGATCAGTCATTTGAATAGTGTATGCAAGATGTTCACAATAGATCTAAGTATTTTTTTGAACATACAGTATTTGTGATGCAATTTTTTATCAAGTTATTGACAAACTGGACGTAGACTTAAAGCATATTTTAAGTAAAGAAACGTGACTTATTATAAAAATATTCAAGGTCATATTATACAATTATTGACTTTTGATGAGGTCGATACATGGTTTTATCGACCCGAGGGAAGGCATATTGACCGAGGACGTAGTCCGAGGTCAACATGCCTTTTCTCGGGTCAATAAAGTCCGAGGTCAATATGCCTTTTCTCGGGTCGATAAAACCATGTATAGACCGAATTCAAAAGGCAACAATAGTTTTATTAAAAAATCAAAAAATTAAAGAAATTTACCGCCGTAAATGTTGCCCTTTTAGTATTATCGGCTTCTCCATTTTCTATTATTTTCTTTTTTTCATCAGCTGTCAAAAAAAAACAAGAGGCCCAAGAGGGCCTGTGAATCGAGTCGTACTACATGGTGTCTAGAGTGTACACAAGGTTTTTCAAGTATTTGACCTAGTGACCTAGTTTTTGACCCCATGGGACCCATTTTCGAACTTGACCAAAATATAATTAAGACAACATTTCGACAAAGTTTCATCAAGATCGGGTCAGAAATATGGCCTCTAGAGTGTACACAAGGTTTTTCAAGTATTTGGCCTAGTGACCTAGTTTTTGACCCTGTGTGACCCATTTTCGAACTTTAGCAAGCTATAATTGAGACAAATATTCTGACAAAATTGCATCAAGATCGGGTCAAAAATATGGCCTCTAGAGTGTACACACGGTTTTTCCAAAGTTTGACCTAGTGACCTAGTTTTGAATACCATGTGACCCATTTTTGAACTTGACCAAGATATAATTAAGACAAACATTTTGACAAAGTTTCATCAAGATTGGGTCAGAAATACGGCTTCTAGAGTGTACACAAGGTTTTTCAAGTATTTGACCTAGTGACCTAGTTTTTAACCCCATGTGACCCATTTTCAAACTTGACCAAGATATAATTAAGCCAAACATTCTGACAAAGTTGCATCAAGCTCGGGTCAAAAATATGGCCTCTAGAGTGTACACAAGGTTTTTCCAATATTTGACCTAGTGACCTAGTTTTTAACTTCATGTGACCCATTTCCGAACTTGATCAAGATATAATTAAGATAAACAATTTGACAAAGTTTCATCAAGATTGGGTAACAAATATGACCTCTAGAGTGTACACAAGTTTTTTCAAGTATTTGACCTAGTGACCTAGTTTTTGACCCCACATGACCCATTTTTGAACTTGACCAAGATTTCATTGAGAAAAACATTCTGAAAAAGTTTCATGATGATTGCATCAGAAATGTGGCCTCTAGAGTGTACACAAGAAAAGTTAACGGACGACGGACAACGGAAAACGGACAACACACCATCCCATAAGCTAAAAACAAACTTTACCGAGCTGTTATTGACATTAACAATCTGGTAAAGTTTGATAAAGATCGATTGAAAAAAAATATGGCGTCTAGAGTGTACACAAGGTTTTTCAAGTATTTGAACTAGTGACCTAGTTTTTGACCCCATGGGACCCATTTTCGAACTTGACCAAAATATAAATAAGACAACATTTCGACCAAGTTTCATCAAGATCGGATCAGAAATATGGCCTCTAGAGTGTACACAAGGTTTTTCAAGTATTTGACCTAGTGACCTAGTTTTCGACCCTGTGTGACCCATTTTCGAATTTTAGCAAGCTATAATTGAGACAAATATTCTGACAAAATTGCATCAAGATCGGGTCAAAAATATGGCCTCTAGATTGTACACACAGTTTTTCCAAAGTTTGACCTAGTGACCTAGTTTTTAATACCATGTGACCCATTTTTGAACTTGACCAAGATATAATTAAGACAAACATTTTGACAAAGTTTCATCAAGATTGGGTCAGAAATATGGCTTCTAGAGTGTACACAAGGTTTTTCAAGTATTTGACCTAGTGACCTAGTTTTTAACCCCATGTGACCCATTTTCAAACTTGACCAAGATATAATTAAGACAAACATTCTGACAAAGTTGCATCAAGCTCGGGTCAAAAATATGGCCTCTAGAGTGTACACAAGGTTTTTCCAATATTTGACCTAGTGACTTAGTTTTTGACCCAACATGACCCATTTTCGAACCTGACCGAGATTTCATTGAGACAAACATTCTGACAAAGTTTCATGATGATTGCATCAGAAATGTGGCCTCTAGAGTGTACACAAGCAAAAGTTAACGGACGGACGGACGACGGACAACGGCCAACACACCATCCCATAAGCTCTGCTGGCCCTTGGCCAGTAGAGCTAAAAACCCTGTCTAGCCCGATGACGTCATTCTATTGTACATATGTACCTATTCACATTCGCTCGCGCATTTTTATTTTAGCCATGCCTTTGGGTCAATACGAAAAGTCAATATACATTTCTCAGATCAATATGTCTTTTTAGCAGGAATCATGTGGTTGGCCTTTATCCAATAGAATTTCTTTAATTTTTTGATTTTATAATAAGTACTGTTGCTGAACGACAACAAATACCAAGGTCAAGGTCATGTTTTGCATTAATTATTAACCCTAAACATCAGTTAGGTTAGGTAAGTTAACCTCAGTTAACTTTTTCTGATAACTTTAATTTCTTTGTTTGATACTTGGTCATATGTATTGTTGGCATTGGTGGACATAACTGAACGACAAAAAATACCAAGGTCACGGTCATATTTTGCGTTATTTTCCCCAAACTTAACCTTGGTTAGGTAACTTAACCTCAGTTAACTTTATGTGATTGCCTCACTTTATGTCTTTGATACTTGGTCTCATATGTATTGTTGGCATTGGTGGACATTGCTAACTACAAAAAATACCAAGGTCAAGGTCATGTTTTGCGTCAATTATTTACCCTAAACATCAGTTGGGTTAGGTAAGTAAACCTCAGTTAACTTTTTTTTCTGATAACTTTAATTTCTTTGTTTGATACTCGATCATATGTATTGTTGGCATTGGTGGACATCACTGAACGACAAAAATTACCAAGGTCAAGGTCATATTTTGCGTTATTTTCCCCAAACTTAACCTTGGTTAGGTAACTCAACTTCAGTTAACTTTATGTGATTGCCTCACTTTATGTCTTTGATACTTGGGTCATATGTATTGTTGGCATTGGTGGACATCGCTGAACTAAAAAAAATACCAAGGTCATAATCATGTTTTGCGTTATTTACCCAAAACATCAGTTTGGTTAGGTAAGTTAATTTCAGTCGACTTTTTCTGATAACTTTTATTTCTTTGTTTGATACTTGCTCATATATATTGCTGGCATTGGTGGACATCACTGAACGACACAAATTACCAAGGTCAAGGTCATATTTTGCTTATTTCCCCCAAACTTAACCTTAATATGACATTGACCTTGGTAATTTTGGCAATATGTGATGACCCTTGACCCAACAAAGCATCTGATAAAGTTTCAAAAAAATTCGAACAGCGGTTGTTGAGATATAGTTGATTTAAAATGTGGCTGCTGCCCGAAAAGTGACTGCTATGTCTCGCTACCCACTATGTGGGCGAGCAAAAATTGACAATTTTGATGATGTCCGCTCAATGACTTGAATATCTGTTTTTCAATCTTGATGAAACTCGGTCAAGTTCTAAAACAGTCCAATTGCCCTGGTAATGGAGTTTGTATTATGTTGCGGCATTGTCCGTCCATCTGTCTGTGAATTAACTTTTGCGATGTCCACGATGAGAAGATACAATACTGATACTAACACCTCTATTACAAAGATCATTTTGGCCAATTTATATGCGTACAATCATTTATCACAGTTACAAATGATCCACTTTCGACAGGCGTATATTGTGTCCAATGGACACTCTTGTTATAGAAGCTATATGTCCAGAAAGTTCCATTCCTATATCTCATTTCTAAACTGAAGTTATTGACCAAAAATCATTTTTCTATTTTTAGTAACAGTGACCTTGAATCCAGTGACCCTAACAGCAATCCCCAAGCCGCCTCTTCACATACGTTACATATCCAGAAAGTTTCAATTGCCAAAATCTCATTCCTAACTAAAGTTATTGAACAGAAACTGTTTTTTTTTATATTTATATAGTAACAGTGACCCAGGGTTCTCCACAGGATGTTTTTTTCAAGCATAGGGGCATTTTACATACGTAGGGGGAGGGTACGAGAGGGGTGGCCCCTGCCTGTACTGACGATGATACATTGTTTTAATTAGTTTAAAAAGTGTTATAATCTTGAAAATTGATCAAATGATATACAAGATCAAGTTTCTAGACTTGTCATCAAAAAAAAGAAAAAACTAATTCCTCCGATTTTAAAATTGCCTCGAAAATTTTATAGGTAAGTATAGGTAAGTAACCTGTAACGGGTTACTTACCTATAAAATTTTCGAGGCAATTTTAGTTTGTTTATTCTTTTTTTAATGTGAAACGTAAACAAGAAATGTTTGTGAACATAGACTTGTGTGTCAAAAAAAAAAATCATTACAAGATCCATATAATGTGATTTGGCACGTAGATATATATGTTTACCAGTTTAAGCATAATAGATTTAAACCTGGGAATGTTACTAGACTCAATGCAATTATAACAGTATGATATTTTGGCAGTACCCATACAAAATTTGTTTACCTAAAAGCATGGAATAAACTTAATTGCGATATAGCATAGAATTTCCAGGTTAGTTCTCATGAGAAGAGTTTTCTTTATAGTAAACACAAGTACATGGTAATTATGATAATTGCATTCAGTCTATTCATAAAAAAACATTCCAAGTATCTAATGTAAAAAAACACACAAAATATAATCTATAGATTATGTATTGAATTTAAAAACTGTTTTCCACCATTGAAAGTGTACATTTCAACGTTTGCTTACACCAGGAATGAACTTTGATTTAGTTGTTTGTGTATTCAATAGATCTGAAAACATGAAATTCAATCCAGTTACTTATATCAGTTTCATTCATAAATGTATAATGACAAACAAGTCAAAAGTGTAAGGAAACAAAGAAGTATTTGCGTTTATACTAGTTTTAAAGAGACATACAGCAATATTGATTCTTAAACACTTGAAGTATTATGCTTTATTCCATACAGTTGTTGACAAATCATATAAAAAGAAAAAATCATGTATTTTAAAAACTCAACAATAGTTCGGTTTAAACGCAGGGTTAGCATCTTATTTATTATAATGAAACGGGCCTATTGCACAAGGCTCCATTAAAGCTACATTCTGTTATGATACAATTCAGATGCCATTTACTAAAAAACTTAATCAAGGGCAATAACTCTGTAATGCATCTGTACTCTGAGTAGCTTATATATATATATATATATATACTCAGATAAGTTGCAAAAGAAAGAGAACACTCGAGTTTTGTTTAGATTTAATTGCATAAAGTTTTTTTAGAATTAAATAGACAAATTTCAAAATGAATATGCCATGTTTGGTACCAAAGTTTTTATCATTCCATTGCCAATATCATGTTGTCATTTGTTTTTCAATAGGTTCAAACATTAAGTGACTGTCACTTGATAAAGAGGATAGGGTGTAAAGTAAAATGTTCAAAGTGTCCAATTTCTTTTGCAACTAAGTATATAAAGCTTAGTGTGTTAGGTTGTCACTGTTGAACTATGTGTATTATTAAAACAAATCTTCAAACCACTTTGGGAAAATTCCAGAACAATTATAAATATATACTATTATATAAAGCTATTTATTATATAACCTATAAATAGACGCGTTTTCATTGGCTAAAAAGTAATTTTTTAGAAAAAATATCTAGCGATATTGACCTGTTTTTTTGATATTGACCTGTTTTTTTGATATTGACCTGTTTTATATAATTGTTTTTTTGATATTGACCTGTTTTATATAATTGTAAATTGAGGGTTATATAATAAAACAGTTATGGACTTTTCAGCTGTTATACATGATGTTGATATGTACCAAAAAATCATTATTGACCTCGGCTATCGCCTCGGTCAATAATGATTTTTTTGGTGCATATCACATCATGTATAACAGCTGAAAAGTCCATAATTGTATAATATTGCATGTTTTTTGGTTGGAAATTATTTTTTTAAAGTTACGCACACCACACCTCCCCAATCTCAAATCCTTGATCCGTCCCTGCTTGTTGTTGAAATCATCATTTTGTATAATTACCGTAACAAAATTCAACAATAAAAAATATGTCTAAATATATCCAGCCTAGGTAACAACAATGAATGAATTAAATGGTGATTGTATAAGGTTAACACATTATAGTCGGGTTATATTGGGACAGAAACATTTTTTTACTTTTTCTACACACACAGCGACCCACTTATGTGTGGACCTGTTGTAATTAAATATTTTTTTCACCTTCTTACTGTATATAACACCGGCAATTTGTGCATCCTGTTGAAATGTTTTCATCATTGTAAACATAAAGCTGAGGCTAACCGCTTTATCTAGATTATGTATTGTTTTGTTTTTATCCAATTAAGTATTGTTTTTATCAAATAGCAAATAAATTTCAGCACAAAGAAATAATGTAACAGCTACAATTAAATCAGGAAGCTAGAATCAGAGAAGAAAGCATGTTGTCTTTGCAGAAAACATCATCCTTTTTAACAACTTCCTTGATAAAAGTGTTCATTGATTTCTTTTTTTCCCCTTCAGGCATAAAAAAAAAAGTGTTTATTTCCGCTAACCCGACCGACCCTATTATTTAGCCGCCGACCCTAACTTTTTTATTGCAAATTTTTTTTTAAAAAAATTAAAAAATAAATAAATAATACTAAAAAGTTGAACCCATGATGAACCAAGGTTTCTTATGGAGATAAAAATAAACAAGAGGCCCAAGAGGGCCTGTGGACGCTCTACTGGCTCAAGATAAAGTTTATGTATAAGGAGCCATAAGTCTTTCAAAAATCATTCAACCAGAACATGGCAATGACAGGTGCAACTAGGCTTAGTACTGATCGTTCTCGCCAAGATCGCTGAAATCTGGCAAAGAGTTCAGAAGAGATTCATCTGGACAAAGTTTGTGTATTAAAACATTTAAAGGGTCACAACTCTGCCAAAAATCATTCAACCGAAATATGGCGATGATATGCAAAACTAGGCTTGATACTGATCATCCTTGTCAAGTTCCGTCTATATCCAGCCAGGGGTTCAAGAGAACTAGCCCGGAAAAAAATTGTGGTATCAAAAAAATCCTTTAAAGGGCCATAACTCTGCCAAATAACTGTAAACCGGAACATGACAATGACATGCACAGCTAGGATTGGTGCTGATCATCCCTGCAAAGTTTCATTGAAATCTGGCGAGGGGTTCAGGACAAGTAGATCAAAGTTTGTGTATTAAAACCTTTAAAGGGACACTGTCCGTAAGTAAGCAGATATTGAGCATAACCAAATAACCGTCTGACTTTTATTCAGTGAAATGTATACATCAAAACATGAGCATAGACCGTAAAAAGTCTGTAGTAATACATTCGTGAGTTTGAAAAAAAAAAGCTTTTAATTATTATTTGTAAATAAAGTGGGACCACCATATTTACCTTTCTGCGATCACGTGACTTCCATTAGCGCATTAGGTTTTCACCATAGTATGTATTGTGAAATATGTATAGCCCGGTTAGCTCAGGTAGTAGCGATGACGGCTACTTCTCCGTCGCTATATTTTTAGTTTGGGCTGCGAGTTCAAACGCCCGAAGCGGTAATTCTTTTTTTTATACCGCGATTGAATTCCATCAAATAATCTTGCTTTTAATTAGTAAATTTTCAATAATGATTTGTGTGTAATGTTTACGAACATAATTAGTGTGTGTTGTATAAGCTAAAAGTTACGGACAGTGTTCCTTTAAAGGGAATATGCCAATGATTTGCACAACTAGACATGGAATTGATCATCCCTAAAAAGCTTCGTTTAAATCCGGCCATGGGTTCAGGAGAACTAGTCAGAACAACGTTTGTGTATTAAAACCTTTAAAGGGCTATAACTCTGCCAAAATCATTCAACTGGAACACGGCGACTATGTACAACTAGGCTTGGTACTGATCATCCCTGCAAAGTTTCAATGAAATCCGGTCAAATGAAGGCCCTTTCATCTTAATGAGGCCAAGATGTAGCATATTTCAGAAAATCAAGGGCCATGACTCCGATGTAAATGGTCCAATCTGGATGGTTTTCGAACTCATCCAAGCTTTCATTGATATTAACAATCTGGTAATGTTTCTTAAAGATCGGATGAAAGATGAAGGCCCTATCGTCTTGAGGCAAAATATAGGATTTTTAACTAAATCAAGGGCCATAACCCCACTGTTACTGGTCCGATCTAGCTGGTTTCCGAACTTGACCAAGCTTTCATTGATAGGAACAATCTCATAAAGTTTCATAAAGATCGCATGAAAAATGAAGGCCCTATCATTTTAACGAGGCAAAATATAGCATTTTAACAGAATCAAGGGCCATAACTCATCTGTTACTCGTCCGATCTGGCTGGTTTTCGAAATTGTCTGAGCTGTCATTAATATAAACAATCCGGTAAAGTTTTGTAAAGATCAGATGAAAGATAAAGGCCCTATTGAATTAACGAGGCAAAATATAGCATTTTTAACTAAATCAAGGGCCATAACTCCCCTGTTACTGGTCTGATCTGGCTGGTCTTCGAAATTGTCCGAGCTTCCATTTATATAAACAATCTGGTAAAGTTTGGTAAAGATCGAATGAAAGATAAAGGCCCTATTGTCTTAACGAGTCCAAAATATAGCATTTTTAACTAAATCAAGGGCCATAACTCCCCTGTTACTGGTCTGATCTGGCTGGTCTTCGAAATTGTCCGAGCTTCCATTTATATAAACAATCTGGTAAAGTTTGGTAAAGATCGAATGAAAGATAAAGGCCCTATTGTCTTAACGAGTCCAAAATATAGCATTTTTAACTAAATCAAGGGCCATAACTCCGCTGTTAATGGTCCGATCTAGATGGTCGTCGAAGCTGTCCGAGCTTTCATTTATATAAACTATCTGGTAAAGTTTGGTAAAGATTGGATGAAAGATGAAGGCCCTATTGTCTGAATGAGGCAAAATATAGCATTTTTAACTAAATCAAGGGCAATAACTCCGCTGTTAATGATCCGATCTAGTTGGTTTTCAAACTTGTCCGAGCTTTCATTGATAATTACAATCTGTGCAAGTTTGGTAAAGATCAAATAATAAATAAAGGTGCTAGAGTGTTCACAAGGCTTAATATGGCATTTTTCAGCAAAACAAGGGCCATAACTCCGGTGAAATTATTTCGATCTTGCCGGTTTTCAAACTTGTCCGAGCTTTCATTGATATAAAGACACTGGCAAAGTTAAGTAAAGGTCCGGTTAATATTGAAGGCCCTAGAGTGTTCACAAGGCAGAAAATACAAGGGCCATAACTCTGGTGTTACTGACCCAATTTAGCTGATTTTCGAACTTGTCCAAGCGATCATTGGTATTAACAATCTGTGCAAGTTTGGTAACAATCAAATAATAAATGAAGGTGTTAGAGCGTTCACAAGGCAGAAAATAGCAATTTTCAGAAAAAACAAGGGCCATAACTCTGGTTTTACTGACCCAATTCAGCTGATTTTCGAACTTGTCCAAGCCATAATTGGTATTAACAATCTGTGCAAGTTTGGTAACGATCAAATAATAATTGAAGGTGCTAGAGCGTTCACAAGGCAGAAAATAGCAATTTTCAGAAAAGACAAGGGCCATAACTCCGGTGTTACCAAACCGATTTGGCTGGTTTTCGAACTTGTCCGAGCTTTCATTGATATTAACAATCTGTGCAAGTTTGGTAAAGATCAAATAATAAATGAAGGTGCTAGAGTGTTCACAAGGCTTAATATGGCATTTTTCAGCAAAACAAGGGCCATAACTCTGGTGAAATTTATCCGATCTGGCTGGTTTTCGAACTTGTCCGAGCTTTCATTGATATAAAGACACTGAAAAAGTTAAGTAAAGATTTGATTAATAATGAAGGCCCTAGAGTATTCACAAGCCAAAAGTTAACGACAGACGACGGACGGACGACGGACAACTCGCCATCCCATAAGCTCTTCTGGCCTTCGGCCAGTAGAGCTAAAAAAGTATTCCTCCAGTGAGATTTTGAACTCACGACCTCTGGGGTTTCAAGTGTACATTACCAAATATTGAAAAAGAGCCATAACCATTCATTATCTAGGTATTAATACCTTCCCCAGTACTTTTTATCATATTAAAAGTGTTTTTTCTTAGCAAAAATAAGGTCATTAATAATAAAAAATAAAAAAATAAAACAAGTTTTGCCTACCTACCCTATTTTTTTTGAAGCCGTTCTTGCATGAATAAAATGTGTCACTGAGTAATTCTCACAAACAGCTACATCAGGGCTTCCACTAAGGTTCAAATTTAGGAAGTTCAAACTTCCTGTGTATCAAATTTGGAAGTTCATGGGGAAAATTTAGGAAGTTCCAGTGTTTGGGCATGGCATTCATAGTCTTTGAGTCAGTGATTCCACGTGGTAGTGAGGGAAACAACACATCTAAATTGTTAAAAAGAAAAAAAGGATAATTATAATCATCTATATGTTTATAAAAGAAAATATTTGATGACCTCATTATATAAACGGTTTCAAAATAAAAATACTTAATTTCCCTTTGCGTGCCATACCTCACCCACAAGTTTTATACAGTAAATTACATTTTGCAATCGGTTTTTAATTTATCTGTCCAGGGAGACTTTTAAATTGGCATGCATTAATGAAAGGTATGTAAAACTGTCAAGTGTAGGAATAAATGTAACAGATTCTTTAATTTATTATCAAAGCAATCGATTGTTTTTGCCAGTGATAATTTTCACTTCCGTGTTTAGTCTCCATTTGCGAAGAGTTCTCTCCCCTAGGTTAGAGATTATTAAATATTGTTTGTCTATCAGTACTTCGTTTCTATTTGTAACTTTGATAAATACATAGAAAAATGACACAAAGATATAAAAGAAATAGCCTAAAAAGTATAATCTGTTTGTGTAAGGAGTTTCAACTTCGTGGTTAATAAATATAAATTAAGCAATTTGGCATAGAGATTATACTGCTACTATGCGCGGCTATGCCAATTATCTAATTAACACGCTCTCCTCTCACCAGTCATGCGTGTGACCCTTGATAAAAACTGGACAAAACCGGATTTACCTGTCAATTACAGGCTCCACTGAGTTTTAATTGCTTTACAACTTGTTACGTCGGCAGTCTCAAATGAAATTAGATAGATGGGCGGGGCTATAATCGGTAATTTACAGATTATGGGACGTCCGTAGTAAACAATCGCGGCGTACTTTGAAGTTTTTGGAAGTACACTGTACGCCTTTGATGTTAATTTTCGCCGTACAACTACGATTTTTGGACGTAATTTACGGCCGTACGCCCATTAACGGAAGCCCTGCTACATGTATGGACACTCGCCAACATGTTGCTCTATGTAGTACATGTATATGATGTTGATTTTTAAAATAAACTAGAAATGTGACCATGGGACATGGATGCCCCCACTGAAAAAACAATCAACTGTGGTAACAGAAGTTTGATTCTGATGCGGAATCGATCTGCAGATGTTGCCATCATATATAAACATCATGTAAAGTTTCGAAACAATCAGTTGAAAACTGTAAGAGGAGAAAGACACACAAACTTTTCGGGACGGATGGACATAGCTAATGCTATATGCCCCCTCACCATTCGGGTCATGATTTACACGAGGCAATGACTGAAGAGTCTTCTCTAGAAAAAATCCTGGTAGAGCTGGAGCTGAAAAATGTCCTTGGTACCCAGTTCCACAGCTCACTACAGCCATGAAGCTGCAGATATGTGTGCAGCATGCAGGATTCAGGTAACCAATAACATAGCAATGCGTTCTGGAACAGGTTGTGATCATGGAGGTTGGATTTGAGACATTGATTAGGTTGAAATGAACGCTTTAAAAATATAATTATCACTATGAATTAGTATTATAAAGGGCTAACGTCAGTTGAGCATCAACGATAAACACCGACTTTTCCCACTACCAGAATGTGGAGGGAGTTTATTTTACTGATTAACTGATTGGTCAAATTATTATGATGATCATATTATGTTATGTGAAAATTATGAATGTCTCCCAATCGTAATTTTGAGGGGAGACACAATGTGTTGTGGGTATTTCAATAAAGACTACATGCTTTTCAAAGCCAAAAGCCCACAGTGCTAAAAACTATAAGTCAAACAGGAAAACAATAAAACCTTAATTACCTCATACTGCTTGGTAACACTTCATGGCGACCATTCGCTCCCGGCAACTCGGAATCACTGACAGGTGACAGGTCCAATGTTGAGGTAGGTCTAGCAGTATTTTCACTTTCTTCCATTTTGGTCAGTTCAGTCAGTTTTGGTTTCATCAAAGATGATGAATAACAATCATGTCTAAATTCAGCTGAAAAAGAGGAAACATCTAGTAAAACCTGGAAAAACGTGTCCAGTGGACATGGACTTGCTTTTCTGTATTTTCAGTAACAGAGTGTTTTTTTGAAGAAACTGCTTGTTAAACCGTATTTTATTCAAGAAATGTGGTAAACAATATATAATATGAAATTTTGCTAGGATCAATTAGTCATCAAGAGCAACATTCCTGTGAAGTTTCATGAAAATCCGTCAAGGAGTTACAGAGAAGTAGTCGCTACAAGTTTTTACTAGATAACTCTATGTAAACAAATATGGCCGCTGACAGCCATGTTTCACATCAAATCAAAATGATTTTCGACAAGGACCAACGTCATGTCATGCTGATCATTTTAGAAAAAGTCCCATATCAATATCACTTATAGTTTTCAAGAAGTAGTCGCTACAAACTTGTTTTTATAAAAATCTATTTTTAGCCATGGTGGCCATCTTGAATTTCCGGCCAACCTGAAGTTTTGCTAGGATCAATTAGACATCAAGACCAACATTCTTGTGAAGTTTCATGGAAATCCGTCGAGTAGTTTCAGAGGAGTAGTCGCTACAAATTTTCATTATATAACTCTGTAAACAAAGATGGCCGCTGGCAGCCATGTTTAACGTTGAATCAAAATAATTTTCGACAAGGATCAACATCATGTCATACTGATCATTTTAGGAAAAGACGCATATCACTATCACTTATAGTTTTTAAGAAGTAGTCGCTACAAACTTTTTGAAAATTTATTTTTAGCTGTGACGGCCATCTTGAATTTCCGGCCGACCTGAAATTTTGCTAGGATCAATTAGACATCAAGAGCAACATTCCTGTGAAGTTTCATGAAAATCTGTCAAGTAGTTTCGGAGGAGTAGTTGCTACAAGTTTTCATTATATCTCTATGTAAACAAAGATGGCCAGCGGCCATGTTTAACGTCGCATCAAAATAATTTTCGACAAGGATCAACATCATTCCATACTGATCATTTTAGAAGAAGTCCCATATTAATATCACTTATAGTTTTCAAGAAGTACTCACTACAAACTTGTTTTTTGAAAATTTATTTTTAGCTGTGGCGGCCATCTTGAATTTCCGGCCGACCTGAAATTTTGCTAGGATCAATTAGACATCAAGAGCAACATTCCTGTGAAGTTTCATGAAAATCTGTCAAGTAGTTTCAGAGGAGTAGTTGCTACAAGTTTTCATTATATCTTTATGTAAACAAAGATGGCCAGCGGCCATGTTTAACGTCGCATCAAAATAATTTTCGACAAGGATCAACATCATTCCATACTGATCATTTTAGAAGAAGTCCCATATTAATATCACTTATAGTTTTCAAGAAGTACTCACTACAAACTTGTTTTTTGAAAATTTATTTTTAGCTGTGGTGGCCATCTTGAATTCCTGGCCGACCTGAAATTTTGCTAGGATCAATTAGACATCAAGAGCAACATTCCTGTGAAGTTTCATGAAAATCTGTCAAGTAGTTTCAGAGGAGTAGTTGCTACAAGTTTTCATTATATCTCTATGTAAACAAAGATGGCCAGCGGCCATGTTTAACGTCGCATCAAAATAATTTTCGACAAGGATCAACATCATTCCATACTGATCATTTTAGAAGAAGTCCCATATTAATATCACTTATAGTTTTCAAGAAGTACTCACTACAAACTTGTTTTTTGAAAATCTATTTTTAGCTGTGGCGGCCATCTTGAATTTCCGACCAACCTGAAATGTTGCTAGGATCATTTAGACATCAAGAGAAACATTCCTGTGAAACTTCATGGAAATCCGTCGAGTAGTTTCAGAGGAGTAGTCGCTATAAGTTTTTACTAAATAACTCTATGTAAACAAAGATGGCTAAAAAAAGTACTGGGGATTTTTAACGTCGAATCAAAACGATTTTCGACAAGGACCAACATCATGTCATGCTGATCATTTTAAAAAAAAGTCCCATATCAATATCACTTGAGAGTTTTCAAGAAGAAGTCGCTACAAACTTGTTTTTTAAAAATCTATTTTTAGATTTGGTGGCCATTTTGGATTTCACATCAACATGAATTTTTGCTAGGATCAACTAGACTTCATGGGCAACATTTCTGTAAAGTTTCATGAAAATCCATTCAATAGTTTCAGACGGACGACGGACACCGCACCACGGCATAAGCTCTGCTGATAGAGCTAAAAACATATAAAAAAAATCCTTCGCCATATGAGGGGAGCCCATAACCCAATATGGTTGAGATATGAATTTAAGAAAAATACATCTCCTCCTACATAGAAAAACTATGGACTTCATACTTTATGATATATGATTGACCTACATGTACAGCAGATCCAGGGATGTGCTCAACACTTTTGGAATTTTGAGACTTTGGGTGGGTTTTTTTACATAAAAGTGCAATAACTCTTTAATGGTATGACATTATAGGGATCTAAAATTGTGTGTGTGTAATCGTTGACTCAAGTTATAAAACATATTTTATCCAAGATTTTTTTTTAATGGGACAACTAGGTCATATCCTGGGGGTTACACTTATGGGGGTGGCGGGGTCAACAATTATTTTTCAAGATCCCCACCCTGTAACAATATATACATGTACACTTACTGGGCATGGACGGATGGATACAACCATCTAAACAGCATCGGGACATGGGTCCATCGCCACACCTGGGTCATAAATTGGAAACCGTTGAGATCCCCGCTCTATAACCATAATACATATATAATTACGTACTGGATATGAACAGACAGTATTTGTTATAATTATGCTATTAGTATTATGCGTGTTAATTTACAGGCCTGCCAAAACATTTTAACATAAAATCCTGGGATTTTTAAAATTTAAGATTTCAAGTGCGCGAAGAACATTCTTAAATTGCTATTTCAGAAGTCACAGATATATTACTGCTATTGCACATGGCATTATTTCAACGAAAGAACTAATTATGTCCTTAGGTATTAATTGTATGTTTTAGTCAGTGCGTTACACCACAGACATATTAATAATTTGTTATTAGGTCTGTGGTTACACGGATGACCCCCGATTGATTCTACACTTGTAAATACTTCTCCGACTAGGGAGCTTAACAGGACCAATTTGGGAAATAGCTGATTAACTGTGAAAATACAGCTGTTCAATCATGAACATTTTGTTTTGATGGAAAATCCGGCGATTGTACACTTAAATCCAGAGAGCGACTAAACAATCTGGATTTTATCCGGAGATTTGGCAGACCTGACTTTACGTCGGTCATTAGCTATTTACTATTAATTTTTGTATTTTATATGCCATACCATTTTAAAATAAAATTACGTATCTTGTGTCTGCATCAAGATGTATAGCTATCTTAAGTTAAATAGGAAATTTGAAGAATGTATACTAGCTTCCTATGATATC